>CAUYSK010043196.1:0-15277 GCA_963575035.1 Avahi laniger
ATAAGCACATGATATCTTCTTAGAAATTGTTTACTATCTGGATTACATAATTATTTTAACTAATTAATAATTTTATTATCAACAAGGAAGTGTATTACACAGAATAACGGCTCCCCCAGAATATCCACATCTTAATTCCTGAAACCCGTTAATGTATTGTTACATGAGAAAAAGGTACATTTGAGGACCTTAGGTTTAGGGAGATTATATAAAATGAATTCTGGTGATTAACCTTAGTCACTTGAGTCCTTAACCACAGAGCCTTTCCCAGCTATGGCAGGAAGATGAGACAACAGAAAAATCAGAGAGATGCAATGTTGCTGGCTTTGAAGATGGAAGGGAACCAGGAACAATACCACGTGAGGGGCCCCCAGAAGCTCAAAAATAGAAGCAAACAGATTCTCCCCTATAATCTCTAGAGGACAACACAATCCCAAAGATACTTTGATTTTACCTCAGTGAGACCATGTCCAACTTCTGACCTACAGAAGCACCATGAGATAATTTTTTGTTGTTGTTATTTTAATCTATAAGTGTATGGGAACTTGTTATGGCCACAATGGAAAATCAGTGCAGGAATATATAACATATATGTATGATGAGAGAATCCAGATACAGAAAACTTTCAATTACTCAGAAAGATTGGTAGAAATTAACAAAGGAAAATTGACTGTAGATCAATATAAAGGCTTATATTCAAATTAAAAATTTAACAGGATGAGAGATATCCGACTTAGCAGTTGTTTGTGTATAGAAGACCTCGGGTTTCTAAGTTGACTATGATTGTAACAGGACTAAAACTTCTGAAACTGCTCCAAATGCAGCTCCTGGAACTTTAGACTACATAAGTCAAAATCATAAGGAGGTAACCAAAGCTCACCAAGACTTGGGACATTTCTTCTCTGGGAGTCCAGAATTGTCATTTTGAGGAAGAAGTGTTCATGAGCTGGTAAGTGAGTCTCCACGTTCTCTTCCTTCAAAGAGGTAAGCCATCAAGACTGATACTGAGACAGACAAAAAAGGTAATGGAGAGTCCATCAGTCTGTGCATTCGCGTGACTATGATGAGCAAAAGCTCATGTTGATTCATTAAAACTGAGTAAGAAATCAGTCTCCATTGTTTAAGAAACAGATATTTATTGTTACCTAGCCTGTTGACTTATTTTATGATCCATCTCAAATGCTGCTATGCTTATTTTTTTTTTTTTTTTTTTTGGGACAGAGTCTCACTTTGTTGTCCGGAGTAGAGTGCCATGGCATCAGCCTAGCTCACAGCAACCTCAGATTCCTGGGCTCAAGCGATCCTCCTACCTCAGGCTCCCTAGTAGCTGGGACTACAGGCATGTGCCACTATGCCCGGCTAATTTTTACTATATATATTTTTAGTTGTCCGGCTCATTTCTTTTTTTAATTTTTTTTTAGTATAGACAGGGTCTCGCTCTTGCTCAGGCTGGTTTCGAACTCCTGAGCTCAAACAATCCACCCCCTTCGGCCTCCCACCACACCCGGACTATACTTACTTTTTAATGATAAATTGTAAATAGTATCAAACTAGCAATGTATTTTGATTTTAGTTCAGCCTATAATATATAGTAATATAATTTAGCCTATAATCTTCTAATAACCAGACTTGCAAAACAGTAGATTTTGCTAGTCAAGTATGATTTCTTAATATTCATATGTTAGTCATTAACACTGTAAACCAAGTATTTCTTTCTTCCCAGGCACTTGATACATTGTAATCCCCAGCAGTATTGAAGTGAGCTGTGGCCATAGGATTTGCTTTGGCTGGTATGTGTCACTTCCTGGCAAAGCTTTATGAACAGTGTGATTCACCACCCTTTCTTTGTCTCTTCCGCAGTGACAATTTTAGTTGGTGGACATTCTGTCAGTCTGGGCCCAAGACAGGAAAGCATGTAGCAGGACCCCACTTAACTTTGATAGGAATAGAACATGTAAAACAATTAAACCTTTGTTGAGATTTTTGGATTGTTTGTTATCACACCATAGCCAAGATTGTCCTGACAGATACATACTCTCTTGCTAAAGCAGATACAGACATGATTCCCAAAAGAAAATGTTTGCTTTTCCAATAATACTTTCTCAGTAACATTCTTCCTCTTAATGTATTATGTTGCTTTAATAACTTCCAGTATATTAAAAATTATTTGGGGATTTGTGGAATGTGGTTTGTAACATAAAAAAATCATACACATAAACTTAGTATTTGTCTATAAAACAGGGAGCAAATAGACCATATAAATTGTTAGAAATTATTTTATGGTAATATGAAATCTCTATTCTCTAACATTTGTTTTAGGATTTTTATGTTGTAATGCAGTACCAATGCCATACTGACCTGTTATACAGATAGATACAGTTTTGAACGTTCCATTATTTTTCCCTGTCCACTTTTCCTTCCTTCCTTCCTTCCTTCCTTCCTTCCTTCCTTCCTTCCTTCCTTCCTTCCTTCTTTCCTTCCTTCTTTTTAATTAAGGTAGTTCTTCCTGAAACAAGTTTAATTTGTGGCATCCTCTGTCCCACTTAAAAGATGTATGATAAAAATTGATGTTTAAAAAACATTTTCATAGCTTTCCTAAATCCTGTGTCAATGTTAATTGCTTTTATAACCATGCCGTAGTGTTATTATCGCTGCCGCTTCATCATAGAGAATAAAGTTCAGAAAAGCATTAACTCAGGAGATTAATAGTCCATAGATGACAACTTTCAAAGTAGTTCAACTTATCTATACCTGAGCAAGTTAAAACACTGAACTTTCATTTTGTAAAAAATGTATCAGATCATTATTTTACAACACGGGATAACCATCGTATTACAAATGTTTTTGTAATACAAGGTAATGTATGTAATACAATGTAATGCCAAGTTTCTTGGCAGAAAGCTTGACTGTAAGTGGAAGCTCACTCAAGTGGAATTCAAATGTGCATATTCCAATGCATCAAAGCGATTTCTGCTTCACTATATCTGAAAAATCACTGTATCTCTATTTGCTACAAGCGACCCTTGTGGTATATGCATAATGTCACTGCTATAAAATTACACAATGTGCAATATTATTTTATTCATACAAAACATTAAGATCCCCTATGCTAATCACTTTTTAGCTAAGATATCACATTACCTGATTTGGGTCACTGCTATAAAACCCATAATAGAAGACAATGTAGTTGTTTTAACATATAAGCAGAAAAAATATAGAGCAATAGATCAGCACGGTGATTTTCATCCACAGTCTCTTAGTGTTTTTGTGTAAACTATTACACAAAGAATGGAAGGACATATATTTATATGCACCCTCAGCTTTCTGCTCATATTGCTTTCTAGCCATGCTTGTAATTGCCACTGTGACTTTGTCTGAATTTAATAATTTCTAATGACTATAATGGCACCAAATCCATTCCTGCTTGAGCACTGGTTCTGTGTAAGTGCTGAAGCCATCACGTATAAGAATAAAACTGGGAATGAAAAAGAGATCTATGATTTCCATGAAGGAAATTATTGAGTATCAGATAGTTTCAAAAGTTAGAGAAAATTCCTGGAAGCATCCAGATAGCCGGGGAAGAATGACGTGCTTTAGCATGAATTTATAGTATTGTTCTTGCTGTGATTGAATATGAATCTGAAATATTTTTTTTCAGAATAGAGAAGTACAACAATTATTAAAACTGTATCTACCAAACATTTTGCATAGATGATTGTTTCTCTTGGTCCCCAAGGGTAATTTAATCTAAATACAGCATTTATAGTATTTACTTGAAAAAAAAATTGGGATAAATTTTGTTAATGAAACATCTTCTTAGTTTTATTTGGTCATTAAATATGCAATGTCCAATTTAAAATCAAAAGTGTAGTTTATTATACCTCAAACAAGAAGCAGTACAATTAAAGTATGTGCCTAAACTACTGACACGGTTTTGCCATCTTGATGGTAGCTTGTTTATGTCAGCAGCGAAGAAACCTGGGGAGTAAGTGGTGACAAAATCGTGAAAGGTGTTTTTCACAGCTTGTTGAGCACGGAATATTTTTCCTTGCAAGAAGTGGTCCAAAGCCTGGAAGAAGTGGTAGTCAGTTGGTGCAAGGTCTGGTGAATTTGGTGGATGACAGAGAGTTTCCAAGTCCAGCCTCTGTAGTTTGAGCAGCATTGTTTGTGCAACATGTGGTCGAGTATTGTCTTGCAATACGATTGACCTGTCTCTGTTGACCAATCTTGGCTGCTTAATCACAAGCATCCTCATCATTTTCTCCAGCTGGTTGCAGTAGCCATCTGCTGTAATTGATTAACCAGGTTTCATGAAACTGTAGTGGATAGTACCAGTGCTGGACCACCAAACAGACACCATTAGCTTTTTTTGATGAATATTTAGTTTTGGACTGTGTTTTGGCTCTTCATCTTTATCCAACCATTGTGCCAAACGCTTGCAATTGTCAAAAAGAATCCAGTTTTCATCACATGTAACAATATGATGTAGAAATGTTCTCCTTTATGTTGTGAACAGCAAAGAAAGGCAAGCAATGAGCTCCTCTGATGTTTGCTTAATTCATGCGGTCGGTCCCCATCTATCCACCTTCTTTATCTTGTTGATTTGTTTCAAATGTTCCATTACTGTTCTAATAGTAACATCAAATATCTCACCCATAGATTGAAATGGATTCGCTTCCACTACAGCTTTCAGCTCATCATTATCCACCTTGGTCTCAAGTCATCCATGTGGCTCATTTTCAAGATGAAAATCACCAGAAGGAACTTCTCAAACCATCCACATACTGTGCATTCATTAACCACATCCTTCCCAAACACTTTTTTGATATTTTGAGCTGTCTGCACTGCATTGGTTCCACAACAAACTCTTGTTCAAAAATAACAAGGATTTTATCTCATCCGGGGTTTCACGAAAATTGCTCTGAAAAAAAATTGAAAGATAATCACAAGCCAACACTTGTGTTTGAAAGACTGAGCCTGTACCTTCACAATAAAAATAAAACTAGAAGTGTCAAAATGAAATGTCAGAGATATCGACTGTCAAACTCAGTACTTAAGGAAAGGAGACATTTCATACTTAATAACCTAATAATTTAAGTATAACATTCTAGGGACTATTTGACTATTATTTTATGAGTTTGTGCATGGAAAAAATATCTAATGCAGTCATACATTGCTTAATGTTGAGAATATGTTTTAAGAAATGCATCATTAAGTGATTTTGTGAGTACTTACACAAACCTAGATGGTATATATCGTGACACACTTATGCTATATGGTATAGTCTATTGTTCCTAGACTTCAAACATTTATAGCATATTACTGTACTGAATGCTGTAGGCAACTGGAACATAAAAGTAAATAATTGTGCATCTAAGCATAGAAAAGGTACAGTAAAAATGTAGCATAAAAGATAAAAATATGCCTATACACCTGTATAGACACTACCTATGAACAGAGCTTGTAGGATTGGAAATTGTTCTGGGTGAGTGACTGGTGAGTGAAAGTAAAAGTTCTAGGACATTCTGTACACTATCCTAGACTTCACAAGCACTATATGCTTAAGCTACACTAAATTTGTAAAAAATATTTTACTTTCTTCAATAATAAATTAACTTTAGCTACTATGACTTTTTTGCTTTATGAACTCTACAATTTTTAAAATGATTTAACTCTTGTAATAATAGCTTAAAACACAAAGATATTGTATAGCTGTACAAAAGTATTTTCTTTCTTTATATTCTTATTCTTTAAGCTTTTTTCTATTTAATATTTTTTTTTATTTCTGCATATTAGGGGGGTACAAATGTTTAGGTTACAATTCCCTTGTCCCCCTCCCCAGTCAGACCTTCAAGCATGTCCATCCCCCAGATGGTGTGCATCACACTCATTATGTTTGTATATAACCATCCCTTCTTCCCCCCTCCCATCTGCCTGATGCTCCATGAATGTTATTGCTGTATATGCACTTAGGTGTTGATCAGTGAAACCAATTTTCTGGTGAGTACATGTGGTGCTTATTTTTCCATTCTTGGGATACTTCACTTAGCAGAATGTGTTCCAACTCTGTCCAGGAAAATACAAGAGGTGCTGTATCACCATTGTTTCTTATAGCTGAATAGTAGTTCATGGTATACATATACCACATTTTATTAATGAACTCATGTATTGGATGGACATTTGGGTTGTTTCCACATCTTTGCAATTGTGAATCGTGCCGCTATAAACATTCGAGTGCAGGTGTCTTCTTTATAGAGTGTCTTTTGTTCTTTTGGGTAGATGCCTAGTAATGGAATTGCTGGATCAAATGGGATTGCTGGTAGATCTACTTGTATCTCTTTAAGGTATCTCCATATTGCTTTCCACAGAGGTTGCACTAGTTTGCAGTCCCACCAGTAGTATATGAGTGTTCCTATCTCTCCGCATCCACACCAACATTTATTGTCTGGGGACTTTTTGTGATTTGTGATTTTTGATGTTACCATTGTAACTGTTTTGGGATGCCACCAATCACACCCTTGTAAGATGATGAACTTAATCAATCAATGTGTATGTTCTGACTGCTCCGCCAGTGAGCTGTTCCATTCCCTACCTCTCTTACTTTTCTTGGGCATCCTTATTCCCTGAGATATTAATACAACGGTATTGAAATTAGACCAATTAATAACTCTACAAGGGCTTCTAAGTGATCAAGTGAAAAGAGGAGTCACATGTCTCTCAGTTTAAATCAAAAGTTAGAACTAATTAAGCTTAGTGAGGAAGGTATGTTGACAACTGAGATAGGTTGAAAGCTAGGCCTCTTGTGCCAGTTAGCCAAATCGTGAATGCAAAGGAAAAATTCCTAAAGGAAATTAAAAGTGCTACTCCAGTGCACATGAATGGTAAGAAAGCAAAACAGCCTTATTGGTGATTTGGAGGAAGTTTGAGTGGTCCGGATAAAAGATCAAATCAGCCACAATATTCACGTAAGCCAAAACTTAATCCAGAGCAAGGCTGTAACTCCTTTAAATTTAATAAAGTCTGAGAAAGGTGAGGAAGCTACAGAAGAAATGTTGAAAGCTAGCAAAGTTTGGTTCATGAGGTTGGAGGAAAGAAGCCATCTCTGTAACATAAAAGGGCAAAGTTAAGCAGCAAGTTGTAATATAGAAGTTGCAGCAAGTTTTCTAGAAGATCTAGCTCAAATAATTGATAAAAATGCCTACACTAAGTAATAGATTCCCAATGTAGACAAAGCAGCCTTCTATTGGTAGAAGATGACATCTAGGACTTTGATAGCTAGAGAGAAGAAGTCAAGGCCTGGCTTCAAACTTCAACAGACAGGCTGATACTCTTGGCAGGATCTAATGCAGTTGGTGACTTTAAGTTGAAGACGTTGTTCATTGCCCAATATGAAAATCCTAGTGTCCTTAAGAATGATGCTAAATCTATTCTTCCTTTGTTCTACAGATGGAACAACAAAGCTTTGATGACAGCATATCTATTTATAGCATGGTTTACTGTTACTGAATATTTTAAGTTTATTGTTGTGATCTACAGCTCAGAAAAAAAGATTCCTTTCAAAATATTACTGCTCACTGATAATGCACCTAGTCACCCAAGAGCTCTGATGAAGATGGACAAGGAGATTAATGTTGTTTTCATTCCTGCTAACACAACATCCATTCTGTAGCCCATGGATCAAGCAGTAATTTCAACTTTCAAGTTTTCTTATTTAAAAAATACATTTCATAAGGCTATAGCTGCCATAGATAGTGATTCCTCCAATAAATCTGAATTTATCAGAGGAATCAAACTCAATTGAAAACCTTGTATGTAAAGGAGCCATCATTCTACATGCCATTAAGAGCATTTGTGATTCATGGGAGGAGGTCAAAATATCAACATGATCAGGAGTTTGGAAGAAGTTGATTTCAACCCTCAGGGATGACTTTGGGGACTTCAAGACTTCAGTGGAGAAAATAACTACAGATATGGTGGAAATAGCAAGACAACTAGAATTGTAAGTGGAGCTAAACATGTGACTGAATTGCCGCAATTTCATGACAAAGCTTGAATGGCTGAGGAGTTATTTTCTATGGAGAAGCAAAGAAAGTGGTTTCTTGAGATGAAAACTACTCCTGGTGAAGATGCTGTTGAAATGACAACAAATGATAAAAAAGGATTTAGAATATTACATAAACTTAGTTAATAAAGCAGTGGCAGGGTTTGAGAGGACTCCAACTTTGAAAGAAGTACTATTGTGGGTGAAATGCTATCAAACAGCATTGCACGCTATAGAGAAATCTTTCATGAAAGGAAGAGGCAATGAATGTAGCAAATTTAATTGTTATCTTATTTTAGGACATTGCCACCACCACCCGAACGTTCAGCAATCACCACCCTGATCAGTTAGCAGCCAGCAATACCTACCACCAAAGATTATGACTTGCTGAAGGCTCAGATGATGGTTAGCATTTTTTAGCAATGAAGTATTTTTAAATTAAGGTATACACTTTTTTAAACATAATGCTCCTGCACACTTAAAAGAATACAATATAGTGTAAACATAATTTGCATATGTACTAGGAAACCAAAAAATGTGTGTGACTTCCTTTATTGCAATATTTGGTTTATTGTGGTGGTCTAGAACCAAACTCACAATATCTCCAAGGTATGCCTGTATTAGCCTTAATTCTGGTGGATTGGAGAGCTGATGAAGATTATAGGAGGGATAGAGCCCCACCTTTCAGCACTCTTTGACCCTGCCACCTGCCTCTGCCGGTAAACTCTAAGCTCCTCAGGAATAGGAATCCAGATTTATATGTCTCTGAGTCCTCAGGCACTAAGGTGTCATGAACTCTGATGGAAAAAAAAATCCTTACTTTCAGTGACCTCTGACAGAATTTTCCCATTTCCTTCAGTTGTGAATGAGGAAAACAAATCAAAGTGGTTTCAGGAAAACTTGTGACTTTCTCAATAGTGAAATCATGGATATTTTCCTATTACATTCCAGTTGTTATAGAAATCTCAAAATATCATTTTCACTCATCACTACTCGGGAATTACTGTACTTTTTAGACCTATTGTGAGCTCTTATTATTTAATGTTCTAATATAGAAGCACATAAATTACTATTCACACATTTATTTTGAAAAATCGTGATAAGTATATTTCCATATAATTGGTTTCCTAAGTAATTTTTTATATTTTATTGTATACATTTAAAATAGTCTGAAGAGTGGACCATAGGTAACTCCTAAGTACCAAAAAAGTCAACAACAAGAACAGAAAGATATTTAAAAAACTTTTACCATAGCCTGGAGGCAAAATGAAAGGAAAGGGAGGGAGCTGAGAACTATTTACAATCCTATTGGTGGTTCACTTGCTTGGGAAAGTGACAAAAAGTATCCTCTACCGGAGTTTGTAAAAAATTGTGTTCTCCATAAGACCAACTTGGGCTATCATTGTATAATACTGTGTAAGTGTCGATGTATCATTCCTAACACTTAAGTGATCCTAAAACTTAAGAACTTAAATCAAGGGGGAATTTGAGTGATACCTCAGTAAATCCTACTTTCAATGGTTGCAGTTAGTTAAAAGGCTATGAACTGCAAGAGAATTATACAAGCCTTGAGACTTTTATTGAATGATAGCCATTCTGTAATCAGCTTTTAAAGGAGGAAAAATGGTGGAGAAATCCCCACTGAACTATGTGAGCGTACCCTGATTGCAACTGAACTAAACCACAGTCCTGCCTGGCCACAGGTCATAGAAAGACTACTGATTAAAGAAATTTCCCTAGCCACAGGAATTAACTCTACCAGAACCTTATAGAATAGTTGTACAAATAATAATAAATATTTCCAAACATACCAAAGTTGATTGGATTACATGAAATTGGGTATGGGATGAGTGAATTGGGTGAGTTCAAGAAGGTGTCTGGATCTCAATAATGTGCTAACTCCTTTAACAGATAATCTCCATCTATTGAAAACAATTTTAAGTTTACTCATAACAGGAGAAAAAAGAAGGAGGTTACCTAATACAAATGGCTTATATGTATTAATTCTTCCACATTAGTCAGGAACTCCAGAGGACTTTGTTGCTACCGAGGTAAAACCATGAACATAATTGTTGGATAAGATATGCAGTTGTCCTGTACCAAAATGGGAGGTCAGATATAAGTTAAGTATGTATGTATGTTTTTGCCCATCGCAATGCCTACTACGTGTTGCTAACCTAAGTATTTAATATATGTTTGCTCATTTAATTTTTACCATAACATGATGAGGTGAATACAATTGTTATTATCCTCATTGTACAGATGAGGAAACTGAACAATGGAGAGGGTAAGGAACTTGTTCAAGGTTGCATGAATCCTGGTAGAATTAGGTTTGGGGCCAGGCTGCCTTATAAGTCCATGCTTTCAATAACTATGCTGAGCTCTGTCTGTGTAAATAATCTTGTAGAGGTATATCTCCAGAGTTGCCTAAATTGGAGTGTCCAACAAGAACTACTGAAAGTTATAGCTTAAAGTAGAGAAGAAAGCAGAAAAAAAATTCCAGGTATATTTAGAAGACTTTCATTTAATTCCCACAGTTCTAAGTAAGAGAAATTCTGAAATGTCTAATTTATTTCCCAATTTCTTTCTTTTTCATTTCCTTCTAAGAATTTTAGGAACTGAGGAGTAAACAGAGAATTTTGGAAAGAAAGGTTTATAAGACAAGGGCAATGTTCTCTTTCCACCTCTTTTCAATGTATGATAGATTTGCATGTATAAAACACAATGGTATTTTTAAAAAATGTGATACCATCAAAATGATCACTGAAATGTTATTTAGACATTGACTCATGATAGAATTCAATTTAAAATATATCAATAATTAAACTACTTGTAAAAAATATCCCTTCCTGATGGACCACCCTCTATATCAAATTAATCACAAAGAAGAATTGAGCTGCCTTTTCTTCCCACTTGGGTATAGAAAAAAAGAAACTCCAAAAAGAAAAAAAAATCATAATTCAGACTTCAAAAAAAAAAATTATAGAAAATCACAACTGGAAAAAAGTTGTTCCCCCTGACTTCCAAAATCCTGACAGGAGCTTGACAGGAAACATTTTTTGAAAGTCAACCATCTAAAATGTTGCTTATTCATGATGCTGCCTGAGAAAACTGAGAGGGAAATGAGATTGCAATCTCTCCTTGTCCAGCTGTCAAAGAAGACAGCAAATTTTTCTTCCACTGAAGAGATAAAATTTGAAAAAAAAAAAAATTCACACTGTCAGAAAACTGCACATCACCTCATTGGGTTTGAGGAACATCTAAAAATGGATGTAATGTGACAGCAGCCACCTGGACACCAATTCCAAAATGACAAAGATTATTGCTGTAGTACAGTGTGAGCAGCAGGGAATTGGCAAATCATAATGAAGAAGGGAGTCTATGCATGTAAAACTACACAGAAGGCATGATTAGGCCTTCGGGGTGCTAGGAAACATAGAGATACTGAGCAAGGTGACAGCTTACAAGCCTCAGATAGGATTTCCTTTGGTGTTCACTTAAACATTAAATATTTTACCCAGACTTCATCTCAACATAACTACCAATTAGGCAGTTTAATTATAATAAATCAATGACCCTGATATGATTGCCAATTTGTACAGGACTTATACATTTTGGTAATCAGCTAGAACACTAACCAGTATCTGAAGATCATTTTTAATAGGTGACTAATCTCCATTATAGAGTGGATTTTTCTTCTTCTTAAATGTCAAGAAACATACCAGTAGAGTTGACTCTTAGAAATATGTAAGTCAAGGCAAACTAATCCTCCAACCCAGTATAGAAAGGCAGCTGCAAGAGTGTTTGATGGAAATCTTTCTGAACATTCTTCTCCTCCCCCGATTCTCTCTTGCCATCCTTCCTCCTATCAGCTCTCTCATTTTCTAATAGGTGTATTATATTTTAAAAACCCATCTTGTTTGTAGAGTATAAAAAGCCATCTCAGCTCAGTGATTCTATTCTTCTTATATGCTGTCATTACTGTGCATCTTGGCTTTTGGAGACTTTTTCTAATTTGGAATTCCCATCTTCATATGTGTGTTACCTTTGCACAATTCAGTGCTTTTCCTTCAACGGACTCCATCAGCATCCATGTTTGCTTCCTTTGGGTTCCCTCATCCTCACCAGTAATTTATCTGCTTTTGGACTTCTTCCCCAAATAGACCATGAACTATATTAATTTCTGTATTTCTGACACAGGGCACAGTCCCTTACACTTAGAAGGTGCTCAAAATATTGTTGTAAGTATAATGTACAAGATTCTGAAAAAAATTCTAGAAAATGTTGCTGCTATCCTCTTTTTTCTTGCAGAACAAAAAGAAAAATTTTGAGCACAGGTGAAAACCACATGAATAGTAAGAAGCCTGGGCATCTAGTCAATCTGATGATGAACCGAAACAACATCTCTGGGCAACATTTCCTCTCTTCCAAAGAGACCCCTAGGCTTTCCAGGATCACGCTTGTCTTCCTTGTCTGGACATCACAAGTGTTTCTTCTGGAGTCCCGGAAGGAGAGGGTCCCCAGTCAGTGGTGTGTGTCAAATGCTTCAGTGTTCCACAGTGAAAGAAAGAGAAGGAGGTAGGGAGAGAGGAAAGGAGGCAGGGAGGCAAAGAGGCAGGGAGAAAGACAAAGAAGGAGAGAGAGAAGTAGGGAGAATACAAATGAATCTGCTAACTCTTTGTTATCTCTAGATTAACGGAATTCCATAGCAAAAAAGCACTTTTTACATCCTTCACCTCTGTACTTCATCTTCATTGCCTCCTCACTTCCAAAATATCTATTAGAGACACTGCTTAGCTTTGCACAATATGGCTCCAAGTATATTCAGGTTTTATGTATTTAGGGGTGGTGGCTGGAGGGCACATAGTTGAGGAGCCTTCAGGCTGTCCTTAGGGGTCTCATTTGGGTATGGATACAGGGGGCAAGGTGGGAAGAACTACGTATAGCTCCAGGTCATAGTGTTAATAATTATCTCCTCCTCTGAAAATACTAAAGGGGATGAAGAGATATCTATTTAGAGATAGATTTCATTTCAATTTTACAGAGGAACTGACAGAGAAAGAAAAAGCATCTATCCCCCATATCAATGTCACTCCCAAATATTTCTGGCTTAATAGGAATTTCTTCAACAAATTCTATCATGAAAAATGAAATAAAGTTAAACTCCTATTCCATTCATTATCACATTCAAATGATTCATTTTCACAGAATTCTTATTCTTACAGATGACAAGCTCTGTGAAATATAAGCAATAGAATTACATCGAGTAAACAAGAAGATAAATAAACCCTGAAAACAAATTGTGTGGTATTTAAAAATTAATAAATGCAGTAAAGCAAAACATAAATAAGTCAAATTCCATTTTTTCTCACTGAATATTAGACTAATTTAGTTTATAAATATGTTCTTACAATGCTGTATTCTGTCAAATTTGTCTCATATCATTGGGAAAACTCAGCATCTATTACCATTTGACATCACATCCTTACATGTTTTATTCCAATATTATATGAGAATTAATTTTATACTCCTGGCTTTGCTTTCATCTTCTTCATTTTTCAAAGCATGCTTGTACCCAACATTTAATATTCACCATTTGTCTAACAGTTGTTGTTCATGACTTCAACATAAGTTGAGTATAATATAATAAGAGAGTTACACACATGAATAAAATATTGATCAAAATAAAGGATGAATTGAAAGAGTGAAATAAAGTCTTGAGTCATTTTGAATGATAAACCCATGGGGCAGAAAGTAATTGTCAGAATCTGTTAATAAACAAAAATCAATTGCCGGCACAATATATGATTTTATGTTAGCACTTGCTACCTTTGTTTGCATTACAAAGAAGGGCCTCTCATTTCTGGACACTATTCTGACCACAGAGAATTCAGCATCAATAAGCTTTTTCTACTGTGAGCATGGTCAGTATTGCCACTACTTTTTGGAAAGTTGGAAAATGGAGCATTTTAGTGACTTTTCCAGGTACAAATATGGCTCTTTCAGACCTTTGCTAGTGGGTTTAGTGAGGAAATTTCTGGCCTAATTAATGACAAATTGAGTGAAAAAACTGGGGAAAAGTCAAGCAATAACTTGCAACAATAATAACCACCACAAAATAGTAATGCTACTTACTACAATGCCTGAGTGTCTGTGCGGGAGCTTCTGACTCTGAAGAACACAGAAACAACTCAACACTGATTGTACAACTGTGATATCTGCATTTTTAAGCACTCTTTTTAAGAATTTTATTGTAGTTTTTTTTCTGACAAATATTAGGTTATTAAGAATGAAATGTCTAATTTCCTTAAGTACTAACTTTGACAGTTGATATCTCTGACATTTTACCTTGACACCTCTTGTTTTATTTTTACTGTGGAGGTACATCCTCAGTCTTGCAAATGCAAGTTTTGGCTTGTGATTATCTTTCAACTTTTTTTTTTTTGGCCATGGATAAGCCAAAAATTTTTGTTATTTTCAAATGTGAGTTCCATCATGGAACAAATGCAGTGCTGACAGCTCGAAATATCAACAAAGTGTTTGGGAGGGATGTGGCTAATGAATGCACAGTACATCAATGGTTTAATAAGTTCCATTCTGGTTATTTTAACCATGAAAATGAGCCATGTGGGTGACCTGAGACCAAGATGGATAATGATGAGCTGAAAGCCATAGTGGAAGCAAATCCATCTCAACCTACGTGTGAATTAGTGGCAAGGTTGAACATTACCATTTCAACAATATTCAACCACTTGAAACAAATTGGCAAGGTAAAGAAGCTGGATAGATGGGTTCAGCATGAACTAAATGAGTATCAGAAGAGAAATCATCTCGAAGCTTGCCTTTCTTTGCTTTCATGACATAAAGGCAAACCATTTCTACACTGTATTATTATGTGTGATGAAAAATGGATTCTTTTTAACAATCACAAATGTTGGACACAATGGTTGTATAAAGATGAAGTGTGGAAACATAGTCCACAACAAAATATTCATCATAAAAAGCTAACAGTGTCTGGTTGATGGTCTAATGCTAGTATTATCCACTACAGCTTCATGAAACCTGCCCAGTGGATTACAGAGGATGTCCACTGCAAGCGGATGTCTACTGCAAGCAGTTGGACAAAATGATAAGGATGCTTGCAACTAAGCAGCCAAGATTGGTCAATAGAGACAGGCCAATCCTCTTGCATGACAACACTCAACCACATGTTGCACAAACAACACTGCTCAAACT
>CAUYSK010043197.1:0-27833 GCA_963575035.1 Avahi laniger
TGGACTTCAGGGAAATTCACAACATCTGCTCTTTTGTTTTTGTTTTTGTTTCTGAGACAGGGTCTCGCTCTGTCACCCAGGATTGGAGCCTCAAACTCCTTGACTCAAGTGATCCTCCTGCCTCAGCCTCCCGAGCAGCTGTGACTACAGGCACACACCACCACGCCCGGCTAATTTTTCTACTTTTTGTAGAGATGGGGTCTCGCTCTTGGTCAGGCTGGTCTCGAACTCCTGAGCTCAAACGATCCGCCCGCCTCGGCCTCCCAGAGTGCTGGGATCACAGGCTTGAGCCACTTCACCCACCTTGGGTGACTCTTGGCCAGAACGTCTGTTCTTTAAAAAAAACACAGTGAGAAAATGAACAGCAAGCCATAGAATGAACGAGAAAAATGTTCACAATATACTCCTCTGACAAAGGACCTGTCCCCATAATACACAAGAAGCAGGCACGGAATGAGGCTGCTGTGGGTACCCGGGGGACTGATGCCGCCCGGCAGGTGCTCAGCACTTGGGGATGACGGTGACAGTGATGAGTCTCACGCGGGGTTGGGCTAGATGGTCACCCCAGGTGGCCCGAGGTCTAGCTGGCTGTCACGTAGCCAGTTTTCCATCCTGTGCCTGAGAGCGGGGTATTGCCCAGCTTGGTGAGACTGAGAAAAGATGGGGTGCCCTGTCCTGGAGTGTCCACAGCCGCTACCCCAGAGCGTCCAGCAAAGCACCCTTCCCGTCTGAGGACAGGGTTGACACCAACAGGGACTGAACCGCTGGAGAGGAGACAGACGCAAGCCATATGCAGCCTCGTGTCCTGAGAGTCACCCGGGTGGCCCGCGGAGCAAGGGCCTGGAAGCAGGGAGGGCGCGGATTCAGGTTCCAGGCCCGAATGCCACCTTCTGCTGGGTGGCCGTGACAGGTGGCTCCCCTCCCAGGCTGCAAGGGGAAGATGCAGGCGAGACGGTCACGGTGGTCTGTTTTCTGGGATGCCCTCATTCCTGGACACAGGAGGGAACAGCAGGAAGGAGGGCCACAGGTGCTGGGCTGACCGAGGCCCCACTGCTGGCTCTGCTGCTCCTGGCTGTGGCGGTGAGACATTAATGCGAGTCCCAAGTTGTGGGGTGTGCCAGATGGGACCCGGGGAGCGCCTGAAATCAGCCCTGACCCCTCTCCGTGGCCTGTGGAGCCCTGCAGGGCCTGGCCTCATTGCCTACCCACCCTCTTCAATCTTGGACGCACCAGGCTCAATCCTGCCCCAGGGCCTTTGCCCTGGCTGTGCCGCCACACAGACCCCATGGTCGCTGAGGTCTCTCGGCGCACAGCACCCCCCAAGAGAGGCCTTCTTGGCCCCCCCACCACGCCCCTTCACAAGCCGCATTCTAGCTCCCAAGCTCCCATGCCTTGACCCCACGGATCCCGTCTGTGTCTCTGGAGAGCAGCGACCCTGCCTCTGCAGCACGTCCGCTACTGAGGGGTCGTTCCACAGAATCCGCGTGGCAGTGTCAAGTTAGGGACTGCCAGCCTCCTGGACTTCAGCTGAGGAAACAGGTACGAGAAGCACAACACTGGGGTCACCGGTGGAGCTGGGCAGGAACTCCCACGGGGTCCAGCCGGGTCAGGGATCTCGACCTGGTTCTGCCTGCTCCCTTACCCCACCTCTCCAGGCCTCAGTTTCCCCTGTGTAGAGCAGGGCCATTGTGCCCAGAGAGGAAACCCTGGCCATACCCTGGCTCGGCTGCGTCCGCAGTGCTCTGTGACCCCGGACGTGTCGCAGGCCGTCTCTGGCCCAGCCGCCCCACGCGGCGAGGGAAGAAGGCTCAGGAGCCGACAGAGTGCAGGGCGGGAGGCTTTATTTCACGGCGGGGGAGCCCGGACAGAGGGCGGCAGGCGGGGACTAGGCAGGGCAAGCGCCTGCAGAGAAGGAGAAGCTAAGGCTGGCCCCGGCTGAGACCTAACCCAGGTGGGTGGGGGCTGGGGGAGGAACGAGGGCCCCTCGCTCTGGGCTGGACGGGGGCCCGGCCACACCTCGCTCTCCTCCTACGGGGCCTCAGTGCCTCCTGCTCACCGGGCGCGTGACCCCAGGCCTTGCTGCCCCCACCCGGAGGAGGGGGCTAGGCCAGGAGAGCAGAGGACAGGGAGCTTGAGGGAGTCAGGGAGCGCGGGCTGGGGTCCATGGTGGCGGAGGGGGTGGCGTCAGTTCCTGGCAGCAATGACCACAGAGAGAGCCACACCCCCTAGGGCGACAGCAGTTGCCCCAAACAGCCACTTCCACGGGATAGACTGTGGACAGGGGGGGGCAGAGATGACCAGACGGTGGTTAAGAGTGGCCTCTGGGGCCTCGGCTGCCAAAATGGCCCAAACAGGCCTCCCAGCAAATCACTGCCTGACCTTTCCTTTCCTGCCTCCTGGCAAACTCCTACTCATATAGCAAAACCCAAATCAAACATCCCCTCCTTCAGAATACCTGGCCTTCTGCCCTGGAAGAGCCTCCATTCCCCACCCTGAGCCCTCCAGCTTCTGCCCTGGCCCTGGCCACACAGGCTGGGGCCTCTCTGTGTCCCTGGCATTGCTCAGCATGGCCCAGTCGCCGAGGACATCCATGTCTGCAGAATGAACAAATTACCTCTGCTAAGCATGCCCTGCCCACGGCCCCTGCCCTGCCTTCTGGGAGCCCCCGCACCCTCTGGCCTCAGCTCACCCAGGCGCCCTTGCCGGGACACTTGGCGGGCAGTCGGCTGGGGTTGCCCAGCATTTTCCGGTACAGGGCGGTCTCCGTGCTCCGCTGAGCCGCGTGTTTCTTCACCAGCTTCGAGAGCTCCGCGTGGATCGTCTGTGGGAGGTGGGCGTGAGCTGGGCTGGGAGCGCGCGGCAGCCAACCTGACTGTCACCGCTAGTGTCTGCCTTCTGGGACCCTGGTTCACCTGGGCGCTGGGACTGCTGAGACATGGGGGCTCTGTCTACCCCTTGCTGGGCGTCAGGAAAATGGGTGCTGCTGACCCCACCCCCGAGGGAGCCGGTAGCTGGGGCAGAGCACGAGGTGGTTGGGGGAGAGGAAGGTTTGAGAGGAAGGAGGACACTGGCGCCGTCAGCCAGCTGGCCCACTGGAGGGGTGAGCCCAGACTGACTTGGTGGCAGTCATGAGGGTCTCAGCAAGCTGGGCCAGGGCCCTTCTGCTGCCCACCCCCTGCCACTGCCCAGGTGGGAACACCACAGAGAGCCACAGGCAAGACAGACCTGGGGCAGACCACAAGAGGGACTTCCCAGACAGGCCCGCAGGGCAAGTCCCCAGGGCAGCCCCATCCTGCTCACCTTGTTGGAAGGTTCCAGCTTCAGGGCCGCCCTCAAGATGGGGATGGCCTCACTGTACTCGCCTTGCTGAGCCAGTACCTGCGGGGGGAGGGGCCGGCACCACACTGGACCCCACTGGGCCTCGCTCTCCTTCAACAGGCCCAGCCCTGCCCGGCTCCCGGCCACCATCACAGGCCCCAGGCCCATCTCCGGCAACAGCCCCGGGGCTCCGGCCACCCCACGCTGCTCCCGAGCCTGCGGACTCCGGGCGTGGCACACCTGGCTTGGCCTCGGGCCCCCAACATGCTCCTTCCCCACCTGTCTCAGCCGGAGCCGCAGATACGGGCACCCACCTTGCTGTCCCCTCCCCTCACCACCTCAGCTGCCTAGGGGGCCAAATGGACGTTTCCACAGCTGTGGCCACAGTGACTCAGGGCCAGGCACGTGACCCAAGCCAGCCAATGAGATCCAGCCTGGATTATGCCGGGGCCACTGGAAGATCAGTTGCTAAGCGGGGGAGAATAGAAGTATGGAGCTTTCTGGGAGCTGAGTAGAGGTGGGATCATTGCAGTCACCCTGGGGAAAGGAGCCTGCCTAAGAGGGAAGGTCATGGCAGAGAGACACAGCATCTCCATGACATCGCGAATGCCTGGATCCAGCCATGCCTGAAGCCAGATCCCCTGGACATGGCCCCACGAGCCACCAATCCCTCCTTTTTGCTTGAACCTGTTGGAGTGGATTTCTGTCACCTTCAACCAGCAGGTCCAAACTTGTATGAGGCTACACGAGCAACCACTCCTGCTGCCCCCAGGAGCATTATAAAGGCTTCAAAAACAGGGGCGGCACCTTCTTCCTCCCATCTCTCTGCAGAACTCTGCACACAATAGGTGCTTAATAAATGCTGACTGGAGAGAATAAATGCTCAGGCCTCTTACAAACGTGCCAGGTGACCCAGCATTTATACCTCAGTTTCCTTTGTTTACTGCTAAAAGGTGCCAAGAAGCCACCCCCACGTGACCCCTACACCCACCCAAGTCCTCACCAGGCTGTGAGGACGAACAAAAATGGGGTAAAAACAGTTAAGACCAAGTCTATGCAGGCCGATTCACCCTATATTCCATCTGGACTTTTACTGAGTGCCTACTGTGTGCCTGGCCCTGTTCGCGACGTTGGAGATTAAGCAATGAACAAGGCAGACCGAACCCCTGCTTTCTAGAGGGGGGAGAAGGATGTCACCTCTGTGTGCTGCCTGACATGGTGACGTGGGAAACAGAGACAGGGCAGGGCAGGGAGGGCCTCCCAAGGAGGTGACACTAAAGACCTGCACCAGGCCGGGGAGGGACCCGCGAGGGTACCTGGGCTATGCCACGTCAGGCAGAGGCCCTAGAGCGGGAACGCAATGGCCTGTGTAGCAGGCAAGGAGGACGCTGCGTGGGGCAGAGAGAAGCAGGAGATGAGACGGGAGAGGTGATGGCAAGAAAGGGACAACGAGGTGGCTCGGCGCCCCGAGGGCCATGACTAGGACTTAGCTTTTACTCTGAGGGAGACGGGACCGTGGAGGATTATATGCGAGAAGCGTTCACCACTGGGCCAGAGGTGGGGACCTCAAACTCCGGGTTTGGCTCTGGCCTCAGCCAGGGACTTGCTGTGATCAGGCAACACTCCCGCACCTGACCGGGCCTCAGTTTCTCCACCTGCACCCCAGAGAGCTCAGCTGGCTGACACCCATGCGCTCCTCCGTCCCACCGGCCGCGTGCCCACCTTGCCCTTGCGGAAGAGCGCCTTGATGTTGTCCGGCTGGTGCTCGAGCACCAGGCTGCAGGAGCGCAGGGCCGCGCGGTAGTGGTCCAGCTTCAGCTGCGAGGCCGCCAGGTTGTTCAGACACTTCACCTTCAGCTGCAGGAGCTGCTCCTCCTCCTCGAAGGTCATGTCCACTGCAGGGGAGACGGCGCTCAGCCACGGCGGCCACCGCCACGCCCCGGCCCGCCAACACCTACCCTCAGCAGGGGGCCGCCTTCTACCCTGGACCTCAGGCCTCTCTGGCCTCAGTTTCCCCATCTCTAACACGGGACCAAGGGCTGCACTTTCCCTAGGCCACCCGAGGGAGCCTGCAAAATGGAGCCTTGAGGCAACGAGGGCCTAGACCAGGGGGCACGCGGATCGACAACAATCTGCGGTCACACCGTGCGGTCATTTGCCTGCGTTCCCCACATTCCAACATCTGGAGCAGACGCTGTCTGAAGGTTAGGGATAGGTGGGTATCTGCCCAACATCTGGACTACTCTACGATGCTGAGGACTCCTGCGGCTTGAGGTTTCCGGCACTACAAGTGGACGCCTTCGTGGGGGAGGTGGTGAGACTCTGACCGGCGGTCACCTTTGGCGCTGGAGGTGATGGCCTTGATGGCCAGGTCGTAGGAGTTGGCAGCCAGCACGAAGTCGGCCCGCTGGTAGTGGGCGTTGCCACACTCCCGCTTCCGGTTGGCCAGGGCCACGCGCTCCTGCCCCGTGAGCATCTCCAGGTCCGGCCCATCCACGGCCGTCTTCAGGGTCACCTCCAGGCACAGGGCCGCGTGTGGGGGGATATACGGGCTCCTGCTGGAGGGGTGGGGGTGGCCGGGGGCAGCACTCAGACCTGGTGGCCCCCACGCCCGACCCCAGACCCGCTGGGTTGGCTTGGGAGCAGGCAGGACGGTGCTCCAGTCCCAGATCTGTCCCCGCCACCGCCCCTCGGGAAAATGCAAGGGAAGTAACTCTTGCCACCCTGGGGCCACGTGACGTGGCGAGTGAGTTCCTCTCCCAGAGCCTCGGTTTCCTCTACCATAAACCGGGCCGGTGGCTGGGGTGAGCCGAAGGGGACGCCCACCCTGCCCACCCCCTCTCCCTGCTGGGACACGGCCAGCGGCCGACTCTCACCTGCCCTGGGGGCCGTAGCAGTACTTGGAGTCAGCAGTGACCATGGCCGTCTCCCCCACGTCCATGAGTGGGACGCTGAGGTCCAGGGCCTGGGTGCGCAGGGGCAGCTGGGGATCAGGCGGGCCCAGACCCCGAGAGGTGCCCGCCCCACCCCTCCCCTGCCCCAGCCCCACCTGGATGACGTCGCAGTCGCCCAGGGTGAACGCCAGCTCTGGCTCCTCCTGCACCCGCGTGCCGTTCTCCAGCGACGTCTGCAGCTGCACCGTGACCACCTGGCCCCTGGTAGGGCGGCTCGAGCCGGGTGGCCCTGGGACCAGCGTCTTCTTCCTCAACAGCCCGTTCCCTGCCAGGGCCCAGGAACATGCGGACTGTCACCCGGCGGCTCAGACAGGCGCCCCCTCCCCACCCCGAACCCTGCCCACGCACCACCCCAAAGGGAACAGCCTCAAACTGGGGCACAAACTGTGTCCAATGTCCCCTCTGCTGCCAAATGGGCAAGGGACCCCATGCTGCTGGACACTAGGCAGGACAGGACCAATTTCAGGTGACAATGCTGGCGCTGGGGACAGTGAACAATGGCTGGTCTGGTTGTTTTAAGAAAACCAAAGTGCTCAAGAGACTCAGGCAGGAGGATCCCAAGTTCAAGCCCAGCCTGGGCAAAAGAGCGAGATCCCCATCTCCAAAAACAAAAAACTGAGGCTTAGAGAGAACAAATCCTTGGATTCAAATAGTAGCCCCTGGGCCATCTGGGCCTCAGTTTACCTAGCCATAAAATGGGGTGATCATAGGGCCTCCCGGTGGCACCCAGTAAGCATTTGTGTGGTTAGCAGAGTGCCTGTGACACCGTATGTCTCCACAAAGCACTGTGTGCACTGAACTTAACAGTTCAACAGAGCCAAAGAGCTCATCAGCAAAAGCAGCCCTGGCCCCCCACCACCCCCTGGAAGGAGACCACTGTCTGTTCTCTCGGCCACCGCAGCTGGCGTCCCTGCTTGCACCACAAGCGATCACAGCAGTGGTTAAACAGCCACAGCCAACATCGACTGAGCACCGGGCAAAAGGCCCAGCGCCCTCGCAAATGCACTCAGGGAACCCACAGTGACAACCCCATTGTCATCCCTTGGCTACCCCGGGGTGACTGCTGCTAGCACCACATTCAACAAAGCAGGAAACGGAGGCACAGAGAAGGCAGGTGACTTGGTGCAGGACACACAGCCTCATCTTCCTCGGGATGCTCCCAAGGTGTTGAAAAAAGGGAGCCTTAGCTAAACGAGGGCTAAACCTGTGGGGCGCATCATTCTGACGTGGTCTGTGGTCACTCACGTTCCCACATTTACCTGCGTTCTATAATATGCCATCGGTCTAGTCCACAAATCGGAGTGGACGCTAGCCTAAGAGTTAGGGACAGTGATGTGTCCACCCATATTCTGAAATATTCTAGAATATTCCAATTTTTGTTCTGCTCCCCACCTTCAACATGCACCCCCAATCCAGCATGGGAACCACCAAACTATCGACACCCTGTCTCTACTAAAAATAGAAAAATCAGCCAGGAATGGTGGCGCACGCCTATAGTCCCAGCTACTCAGGAGGCTGAGGTAGGAGGATTGCCTGAGCCTCGGAGTTTAAGGTTATAGTGAGCTACAGTGACACCACTGCTCTCTAGCCAGGGCGACAAAGCAATATCTCATCAGTATCCAGCCACTGTTAACATAACGAGAATGGTTACGTGGCTGGATCCTTTCCGGATAGTCGTATGTAAACACAGTGCCAACCTCATGCTCAGAAGGGCAGCTCTCACTCTCAGCGTCAGCAGGAAAGAACGGCTTCCCAAACTCTAAAATGCTAGGGAGGCTGTGTGACCTTGAGCAAGTGCCTTCCCCTCTCTGAGCCTCAGTTTCCCCATCTGTAAAATGGGGATATCATGGGAGTCACATCGCAGGGCTGCTGTAAGGATAACATAAGATGCTGCAGAGGCCTGGCACAGAACCAGTGCTCAGGAAGGATTACCTGGTATTATTTTTAGGAGCAGTAACGTTAGTAGTGGTGGTGATATCAGTAGTAACATTTCTGGTTTTTTCCCAGTGTCACTATTCTTTGATGCTACTGATGGAGTATAACCAGCACCACTGATCACAGCGATGACGTTTTATTACTGTTCGCCTGGGCTCTAACGTCGTATGGCATAACTAGGTATCAGCACTGCACTCGGAGCAACGCGTTTCCCACGGAATGCTAACGCTCTCTGGTTTTCAGAGCAGCCATGCAGAGGCACACAGGCAGGCCACGTGCGTGGCTTCACCAAGTGCCTTTCTCGAAGGACTTCTCTGAGCATCTGTAACACTAACGGATGCTGTGAACTGGCCAGAGCGCTAAACAAAATACGACACCCCCCAGAACTACATGACCCCCAGGACACATCTTTCAAGGGACAAACCAGCGTCACACAAATGCTGAGAAAAGACTGTGCGGGCACAGATGCTGCTGATGCCTAGCGTGCTGGCTGTTTGGCTCTGGGCAGGTGACTCAGCCTCTCTGGGCCACTGCTAGCAGCTCTGGGGAACAGGGCCACAGCACGTTGTGTGGGCACGTGCGCAAAAATGAATGGGGTTCGTAAACACCAGGCGTCTCAAGTAGTTGCCTGTGGCTGGCAACCACCGTGGTTACCATGTGTTACTTCCAACCCTCACAGCAGAGGTGGGGAAATGAGGCTCAGGGGACAAGAGGGCCAGGGCCAAAGTCACTCCTGAATCTGAGCTGTCTGGGCCCTCTGGGTGAACCCGATCAACCCTTGTTCCTTACCCAGGACGTCCAGCCACTCTTCCGGGGCCGGGGCTGGGGCAGGCTCGGGCTCCATGGCAGCTAGGAACTCTCGGGCCAGGGCCCCAGGCTGCTGTTCGGCCTCCTCTGGTGGGGGCTGCCCCATGTCCTCGAGAGGTGGCAGCTCACTCAGGTCATCCTCCTCTTCTTCTTCCTCCTCCTCCTCTTCCTCCTCGCCCTCTGCATCCTCGACCCCATCCAGCACCTCGAAGTCCTCAAGCGGTGGGACCCCAGCAGGCGGCGGGGCAGTGGGCTCAGAGGGCTCCGCGCAGGATGCCATGCTGCTGGGGGCACAGGAATTGGCCCTGGGGAGTGTGATGGATGGGGGTAAGAATCCCACCCACCCAGCCACTGAAGTCTTCTCTGTACGCGTTGCTATGTGATTCAGGGGCTCCAGGCCTCAGTTTCACAGGTGTAAGGTGTAACAACAATCTCAGCTCGTTGGGAGGAATTAACCCACGCGTCAAGCCCCGGGCATAGGCCTCAAGTAGAATTAGCTATTATTAGAGCTAATTATTATTTAATGTTTATAAACACCCCCGGAAGTAGGGAACATCCCCCCCACATTCTGCAGAAAAGGAAGTTAAGGCCAGAGAGGCACAGCCATTTTCCCAAGGTCACAGAGCAAGCCAACGGCAAAGGCAGGATTTGAACCTGGGGCTCTAGACTCTGGGGTTTTACCTGATTCAATGCCGAGGGAGAGATCTGGGAATTTTTTGGAGGGGACAGCCCCTGAGGCCCTGGGGAGGCCATTTTTAGGGCCACTGGGCCACTTGGGCAATTTAATCTTTCCCCAGGGTTCCCATTCTCTGAAGGGGAGCCCCCTCCCAACAGCGCCGGCCCTAACCACCCACAAACCCAAAGCCTTTCACCTTCCAGACACTGCCTCTAACACCAGTCCCCAACCCCGATGTCAGGGACCCCGGCCAAAGCCTGGAGCTCTGCCTCCTCTCATCAAGGTCTCCCTCCCACCCCCAGAAGGCAGCCTCCTTTACGGGAGTGGTCCAGATCTCACCGATTCTACTTCTTCCTTGCCCCAGGCCTGTTGGGAGCCCCCAGCCCAGGCTGTACCCTCACGTACCGACCCCTCTCCCCAAGGCCCCAAGCTCAGGGAAGGCACAGCCATCATTCTAACGCACAGCATCCCATACCTAACCTTCACCTGCCTGCTCCTTCTGGGCTCAGGCCCCATTTTCTGAGACCCTCCCAGCCCCCACCCCCACAATCCCTCGCGCCCGCACAAATCGGCCTCCCGCGCCCCAACCACGGCCGCCCCCAGCCCGGGCCGCCTCCCCCCACAGACGCTCCGTCGCCCCGTAAACATTCCTGTGTCCCCAGACGCCCCTCTCCCGATCCCACAGCACCCTACGCACTCCGAACGCCCCCCGCCCCGGCCTGCGCCTCCCTCGACCCCCTACCCAGGTGCCCAACGCCCCACGCTCGTCTGACGCCACCAGTCTGGGGCCCCGGACCCCCACACTTCTCGGGCGCCCCCGGCCCTGCACGTCTCCGTCAGCAGTCCCCACTAGACCCGCTCCGCCCCCGGGACCCCCACCCCCAGCCGCCACAACCCGGCCGCACCCCCGCGGGCACCCCTCGACCTCTCGAGCCCCCCGCTCTCCTCCCCCGCGGCCCCTCGCCCCGCCCAACGGCCGCAACCGCCGCTGCGCCGGTCCCCGGACCGACCCAGGCCAGGGCAGCGCCCTCGGCCGGCGCGGCACCCCCCGGCGTCGCGGGACACGTGCCTCCGGCTCCGGGACCCCAGCCTGGGGTCCTGCGCCCCCCTCCCCGCCCCCAGCCGCGGCCGCCGCGCCTCGGGAACCAGGTTCGGACGCCCAGCCCCGCCTCCGCCGCTCACATTGGCCGCCGCCGCCGAGACTGCCAGGCGCATTGGCTCACGGACACGTCCGTCGCGGGCGCTGGCACCACCCCCTTCCTGCTTGGCTCCGTGGGACATTCTTAAAGGGGCAGAAACCTCCTGGCCACTTGCGGCGGGGGCGAGGGGCTCTAGGCTGGATCCCAAACATGAGTCAGTGCCGTGCAGCTTGCGCGACTCCCGGATCCCGTCTGAGCTTTATCCTGCTCATCTGCAAAATGGGGATAAGCACCCCACCCGTGCACTCTCACCTTGCGGGCTGTCGGGAGGACAGCACTAAATGGTGTTTCCTTAAGGAGCTCAGGCTTGCTGGTCATGGCAGCTCTGGGATTGCTGAATAACCCTCCCTCCTTAAAGCCCTAGTTAGAGAAGTGGACCCGAGGTCCCAAGGAGGAGCGACGTGCCCAGGGACACACAGAAACCTACCCCCACTCCCACGTGGTCTAATTCCCAGAAGGTTGCCGGGCGCATACAGGAGGTGTTCAATATCAGCTAGGTTGGCGACCGAGCGACTGAGCGTGCAGGGCCGCTGGGAGGAGTCCCTCCTCCACGCACCCTCTGGCGGAGGGTGATAAGGTGCCCACGGGCCCGACAGAAAGTGGCATCCTCGATTAAATTGGTTTTTATAGAGTTTGTTTTGAAACTGGGCACACTTACTCCTCTCTCACTCTGTTTTATTTATTTCCCAGCAGTTACCCTCTTCCAGAATGATCTTGTCACTCTTTTGCTTCCGGGTGCCCCCACCCTCCACTCTGCTCCATCCTCGCAGGAATTTTTGTCTGTTTTGTGCTCAGTACCTCCTTCAACCATGCCTGGCACCTATGGGAGCTCAAGAAGTGAATAAATGAATGAATGAATGAGTCCGACACTGGCTTTTGGAGGTAAGTAACTTTTCAGATAGGAGTTCCCAGCTTGCCTTCTACGGAAGCCCTCCCAGACCTCCCCAAGGCACAGCGAGGTGCCCCACCTGGCATGATGACCCTCCACTTCGTAACTCATTTACTTGCAGCCGCGCCATCATTCGATTTAGTTTGCCTCGCCCGCTGGACTGGAAGACCCCGAAGTCTGGGAAGACTCTTGTTTTTATTGTAGCCTGCACAGTGCATGGCACAAAATGGGGGAGGGGGGAATCACCGTGGAAGGAGAGGAGGCAGGCTGGCCAGGCAGGAGAGGTGGTGGGGTAGCGGGGGCATCAAATAAGCTGTGGGCCAGTCCAGGTTCTGAGGGCCCTGGACTATTCCCCATCCATCTCCGAACCCCAGTGTCCTCATCTGCACAGTGGGGTTACCTGCCCATCCGTTCGCAGCTGTGTTGCAGGGGCTGGCAGAACTGCAGGAAACAACAATACTGATAAAATAAACAAACAATGAACTACTAAAATAACACCAACAACAGTAAGAGTAATCACTGACACTCGCTGAGCAGGTGTCACAAGTCCAGGCAAACACTTTATGCACACTGAATCCTCCCTTCTGAGATAAATACTCTATTCGGAGGCCACATGATCGACTGTACACAGAGGTGCAATTGTCGTGTCTTCCTGGTGAACTGAACTTGTCGTTGTTACGATGGGCTCCACTTTATTTCTGTGAGTTTTGCTTTAGATCAGACTTTGTCTCATACTGTGCTCCATCCTCTCCCACTTTTTTATTTTCCACTTTCCGGACGCCATATATGGATGTATATTCCGTGTAATATGAGGACATTGTACATGTGTCTCTTGGAAGTAACGGAGAATTCGGTTTTTCCTTTTGATCCAGTCTGTCCATCTTTGTCTTTTACCTGGAGCATTTGGCCTATTCCTATTTGATGTAATTATGGGCATATCTGGACATAAATCTGCCGTCTTAAGTGTTTTCTTTTGTCTCACCTACTCTATGCTTCCTTTCTCTCCTTTCTTTGCCTTCTTAGGATTGGATGGGTATGTTTGGTAAGACTCTTATTATCTTCATTTTATAGAAAGGGAAACTGAGGCATAGAGAGGTTAATTACTTGGTTTGAGGTCACAGCAATGAAGGGCAAGACGGGCCAGGTCCCTTCCCCCACTGAGTTTCAATTCCACCCAGGGGAGCTGAACGCTGCACAGTCATGCAGATGGGTATTTAACTGCAGCTGTGATAGGTGCCATGCAGGAAATAAAACTGAAAGCAGTGGCAGAGTTAGGCTTCCAATCCCCAAACTTGGGCCTCCCCTCCCCACAAGGTTCCCATCACTTCCTACCCTCTCTCTTGAACACACAAAGGAGGAAAACATTTTCTTGTTTCCAATCTACTGTGTACATAACATCTGGGGCCAGCCAAGCCACTTTTGGTCTTGATGTACAGCCCCTATCCCTTCCAGGACTCTCATAAATGTTTCCTGGCCTCCTGCAGAGCCCAGGGGACCCATTGAAAAGCTTGGTTTCTCCAGCCTGGGCCTCTCCTGCTGCAGCCTGCAGACAGAGCCATGGTTCTGCTTTTCCCAACAGCCCCCACCCCAGCGCTCCCCTCTCGGCACTGCTGCTGCCTGGCTCTCCAAGCTCCCCAATTCTTACAAAGATCAAGTCCACACTATGTCCTTTCCCATCACCCTGCCTTTGCTCCTGTGATTCTGTCAGCCCTGAATGATCGTCCGTTCCTAGAAAGCTCCTAATCCTACCTCAAAGCCCCATCCAGAGGTATCTGCCTCCTTGCAACCTTCCTTGCCCCTAAAATGAGCCCTCACACGCCGCTCCTCAGGTTCCTCCAGCCTTAAGTCTTTCCTCTCTCTAAGCAGTGAGCCCCATGGGGCTGAGGGTGTCTGTTTCTGACACTGTTGCCCCTCCTTCTCCAGGGCTAGGCAGGGACTGAGAATTCTCTGGATCCTCAGAATACGGGCCACACCCAGAGGAGACTGAACGATTTTTAAAACTGTTGGACTAACTATGTAACAATCTTGGTCCTCATTGAATTTTCAGTGAATGAGGGCAGCCGAGCGTGGGAGGAATAGTACCTACAGTATGCGGCGAATGTACTGTGTGCTAAGCTCTGTCGTAAGGATTGTATCTGCATGATTTCCTAAGGTTAACACTTGCCCAAGGCTATCTAGCTAGGATGTGACAGACATGGACTCAAACTCAGATGTGTCCGATTCCAGAGCGCTTAAACAGTCTTCCACGTGCCTGAGAAATCCTGTGTGTATCTTCCAAGCTCTCAACAACCTTGAGAGGTAGAAGCTGTGATCGTCCAGACTCACATTAACAAACTGAGGCCCAGAGCACATACACATAGAATACACAACATACTGACATCATAGAATATCCATAACTAATAATGATTAATTACAAACATTTATTGAGCAATTCCTATTTGCCCCTTTTTGTTCATGAATTTAACCTGGACTATCCCACTTAAAAATGTATCCTCATATCAGTATGAACTCATGGTTTTTACTATATAAACAAAGGAATAGATACAGAAGTAAAGACACATGTATAAGCTTGGGTTAGTAGACATGCATGTATTTTCCTTTTTACTTTTCAGAGATGGGGTCTCGCTATGTTACCTAGGCTGGAGTGCAGTGGCTATTCACACAGGTACGATGATGGCACACTGCAGCCTCAAACTCCTGAGTTCAAGCCTCAGCTTGCTGAGTAGCTGGAAGTATAGGTGCGCCACCATGTCTGGCTTATTTTCCAGCTCTGACTGCTGACAGGTCCCTAGAAGCAGTGACACCCCATTAGCAATAAGCGCATCGAGCACCCACATCTTGGTTTCTAAATACCACCCTTCAAACAAAGGAACAAGGCTCCTTGGAAAAATGACTGATTCCAGCATGGAACGTGGAACATCTCCTGGTGCCAAAGTAAAGAAGTGCTCAGTAGGCTGGCTGTGATGGCTCATGTCTATAATCCCAGCGGGAGGATGGCTTGAGCCCTGGAGTTCAAGGTTACGGTAAACTGTGATTGTGCCGCTGCTCTCTAGCCTGTGTGACACAGAGAGGCTCTGTCTCTAAAAAATAAAAATAAATTCCATCAGTTCATAGTGATATTAATACTTGAATAAATACATAATTAGAGAAGAATGTTTATAGAATTCTGTTTACAGAATTCCAATAAATAATTACTAGAGAATCACTATGAGGTGAACACCGCAGTAATAACTGTTGCCAGCAAGAACCATGAATCCTAAAATTAGTGGCGAAAAATATGATTAAAAAAATATGGTCTCGTAAGTATCTTCCCACAAGATACTTAAACTGCAAACGGGAAAATAGTAAGTTTGCAGCAAAGAAACTGGTAGACATTGCCTTCGGCAAGTAATCAAGGTCAATATCATGGGTAATAAAACATGTCAACATCCCAGGTCTCCTGACAGGATGCGCTGAGAATACAACATTGCTTACGTGAAATTCCTGCCAAAATGCACAACCTCGGTCTAATCATGAGGAAATATTAGACAAACACACATTGATGGATGTTCTACAAAACTAGTACTCTCCAAAACCACAAAGATGAGGAAAAACAAAAGAAGTATCACATAATGGGGAAGACTAAGCAGACACGACTAAACGCAATGTGGAATCCTAGAGGCGGCCTAGGACCGAAGAGGAGCGGAGATTTTTGAACCTAGATGAGTTGATTCCTGGCATGGAAAGCAAGACACCTGGGTTTGGGTCGGCCACAGACCACTTGAGCATTTAGGACCTTGGGGGCGTGCCTCCCACGCTCGGGCTTCAGTCTTACCATCTATAAAACGGGATGCGTTTTTCGGCCTTCCCCCTTCCGGGCTGTTTTGAAACGCGGGTTTTGGAAACTGCGCAGGCGCAAGAGGGGCTGTTTGATTGGCTATTGGTTAAACCCCGCCCCTTCCTGCAGCGCCTCCTCGAACGCAGGTTGGCCCCAGCGCATTGCGCCGCCACGCACGTTCCCACGCCCGGTGCGTGTTGACGTCGCGGCAGGCGCCGGCGCCACCCCGGAAGCGCGAGCAAGGCCGCCAGATGTGCAGGTGCCGCTGCCGCCGACGCCGGGGCCGAGTTTGGGGTGGGGCTGGGGATGCCGGGGCCGCGGGGAAACGGGGCCGGGTCGGGCGCGGCCCCGGGCTTTCCGTGGGGTGGGTCGCGCCGCTGGCCACATCTGTGTACTCCTGCTGCGCACAGGCCTCAGTTTCCCCATCTGCGCAGTGGATTCACGGGCGGTGCCAAGGGCCGCATCCGGATCCGGGGCGCGGGGATTGGGGTCACCTGTGTTCAGGTTGTGCCGTGTAACCTGTAGCTGGGCGTTGTCTTGTTTGTGCCTCAGTTTCCCCGCATTGACGTGGCAGAGCATGAGGGGATAGTTGAGTCCCTTCCCACTCAGGGGTCCGAGCTTGGGTCGCCGAGTTTAATTCTGTTAAATGACCTGGGTAGAACCGTGGCACTTTTCTTTCTGGCCTTGTCACCTTGGGCAACTGAACCCGCCCCAGTGAGCCTCAGTTTCCCTTGGAGATGGGAGTGTCTGCCTCGTAGCGGTGACTGAGTATTAAAGGAAGTGGTGTACAAGTGTTTGTTCATGTTATATTCTTGGAAGCACATGAGAGCCCTTTAAAATGCTGATTCCCGGGCCTTGTCCTGGGACCTCTTCACACTCTCCTTGGAGAAACAGCCTGCTCCAAGCTCCACTTTCTATCAGTGTGTTGGTTTCAGTCCCCACCGACAGCACTGTAAGACCCGGATTTTTCCTTAATCCCATTTTATGGATGAGAAGACTGATTCAGAGGGGTGCATGCAGCCTCCCTCTCTGAGTGTGTGTTTTTTTTTTTAATCAAATCGTCAAAGCCAGAACTCTTTGAGTGTTTCTCTCATAAGTGTATTTATTTGGAGCAGGGATTAGAACCCTTGCTGGGTCAGTTTCAGTCTATATGTGGGTCAGACTGGTAGTAGTCAGGGAAGGCTTTTTTTTTTTTTGAGACAGAGTGTTGCTCTGTTGCCCGGGCTAGAGTGCCATGGCGTCAGCCTAGCTCACGGCAACCTCAAACTCCTGGGCTCAGTTGATCCTCCTGCCTCAGCCTCCCGAGTAGCTAGGACTACAGACATGCGCCACCATGCCTGACTAATTTTTTCTGTATACATTTTGAGTTGTCCAGCTAATTTCTTTCTATTTTTATAGTAGAGATGGAGTCTCGCTCTTGCTCAGGCTGGTCTCGAACTCCTGACCTTGAGTGATCTTCCTACCTCAGTCTCCCAGAGTACTGGGATTACAGGTGTGAGCCACCGTGCCCAGCCTAGGAAAGGCTTCTTGAGAGAGGCAGCTGGGGGGGGGTGCAATGGACCCCTCAGCCCTCACATCTGGGAGTCAGAAACAGGAAAGTCCTGCTGTGAAGGACAACCATACCCCTGAAGGTCTGAATCCTGTGCCTGGCAGGCACTAGCTGTGGGCATCCCCCTCCACATAATTCTGCCCTTCGAGTCCAGGTGTCTGCTTTGCACAAGGTCATGTTTCTTTGGGAAGGTGGAGATTATGGGTGTCCCTGCCTGGCATGTAGTAGGAGTGCAATAAACGTGGTGATTATTGGCGGGGTTCACAGGTACGACAGCTTGTTTCTAGAAGGTGCACAGGAGCCACAGACCACTGGCAGATTCAGGGCACAGATGGATACTCTTGGCCTCCCTGGTGTTTTGGAAAAAAGTATTAATTGCTTACATTTGTAAATGAGGTAATTTCCCATTTAAAAAAATCCCTATTGCCACTTTTTTGCCTGGGAAAAAATCAGAAGTCAGGCAGAAATCAGCTGTTGTCAGAAGCAGCTGTACCGTCTCGGGTGGTTACTGCAGCCGTGTTCAGATTCACGCTTCGGTGGAACCTGTGGACTGTGGGCCTTTGCGGTGACTCAGCGGCCATGTGACTATTGCCCAGTTCCTCAGTCTCTCTGAGCCTCAGTTTTCTCATCTATAAATAAGGATGGGCCAGGCGATGTGGCTCATGCCTGTAATCCCAGCACTTTGGGAGGTCAAAGCCAGAGGATTGTTTGAGGCCACTGGCTTGAGACCAGTCTGGGCAACACAGCAAGACCTCTTTTCTAAAAAAAATGTTTTAAATTAATTAGGTGTGGTGACTGTACCTGTAGTCCCAGCTACTCAGGAGGCTGAGGCAGGAGGATCACTTGAGCCCAGGAGTTGGAGGCTGCAGTGAGCTGTGATGACACCACTGCACTCCTGCCTGGGCAACAGAATGAGACCCTGTCTCAAAAAAAAAAAAAGATGATAACAATTCTCAGTGTACGAGCTTGGTGCTTTGTTTAGCATACAGTAGGTGCTGAGTAAGTGGGAGGGTCGATTAAGTGAGCTCTGAAGGCTTTCCTGGTCTGGTGTATGAATCTTAACCAATTGCAAATAGGCCTTTCTGTTCGCCATTAAATATGTGGGCCCCAGAGCCAAGCTGTATGCCAGAAAAATCTGGGTGCCAGATTTTTCCTGAACTCCCCAGGAAGGTCAGTGCTGTGGCCCCTGCTCCCCAGCATGGTCTGGGAAGGCTCTGCCCACTAGGATGGCCCTCTGTGTGCCAGGGAAACTGAGAACCGCAGAGCCATCTGGGTTGCTAGGGCCCACAGCCTGGCTGTGAGTGCCCGAAATTCTTGGCTTTAATTTGCTAATAAAACTCTAGTGTCAGACCTGAGTTTGAAAAGTTCTGTTGGCCTCCCCAAAACAAGTTCTGCTGATCCCGTGCTGTGAGCCAGGTTCTGAGCTGGGCTCTGGAGACAGACAGGCCTCTGCTTTCCTGGAGCTGATGTCCTGAGGGCAACAGGAAACGGGTCAACAGCTAACTGGGATAATTGCACAAAGATGTGACCCAGTGAAGCCGTTAAAACAAGATGAAGTGATGAGAGTGACCAAAGTGGGGATAATCTTTGAAGACCTCAGCCGCGCACATTCTGCTTGTGGGGACATCAGGTGCAAAGGAAGAGGGTGGGGGGAGAAGGCCGGCAGGTCTGTGCGGGTAAGAAGTGCCCGTGGCCTAGTGTGAAAGTGGGGGTTCACGGGATTCTAGCGTGGCTGAGCGCAGTTTGCAAATACAACCTTCTGTAGTTTCCCCAGCACCTCCACGTTCCCGGGATGGCAGACCCGATACGCAGGTGGCATGACGGAGCCACAGTCACACATCCCCACTGCGGAAGGCCACAGTTGGGTCAGACCCCAGCCCACAGGGCTCCCAGCTTGGCCTCTGGGTCCCACCTCCCCCAGTGGTGCGCACCAAAGACTGTCTTCCGGCCTGTTTCAGGCAGCGGAGGAGGAGGAAGAGATGGACCCCCCGGACTCGGCCTCGAGGGTCTTCTGCAGCCGCATCCTGAGCATGGTGAACACAGACGACGTCAACGCCATCATCTTGGCCCAGAAGAACATGTGAGTGGTGGCCATGGGCCCCAGCGTGGGAAGGAATCCACTTGCTGGCCAACATTCTCGTCCTGCCCGCCCCTAGCCCAGGCCCACACTGGTGATAAAATGAAGGAAATGAGCAAATCTGCCTCTGGCTCCAAAGTAAATTCCTTCCTGGCCTGGAGGCGAGGCCTTGGCACAGGAAGCAGGGCTTTGGGAAGGTTTCGCAGCTGCGGATGGCTTGGCGGGGGCTCCTGTCCCAAGGCCTGGGGTGGGGAGAGTTGAGGGACCAGAGGGGGCCGCAGGGGGGTTTAAGGAGCTGGTGGGCTGACTTCCCGGCGGGGCCTCGTCTCCCAGAGCCCAGGCTGTGTCTACATAGTGCCCGGCGTCTCTTGCAGGGTCTGTGAACGCCCTTTGCCCTCGCTGGGGCTTGGCATGTGGCCACTGGGGCCTCACCCTAATCCCAGCCTGCCTGGTGGGGAAGAAAGGCTGTTACCACTTTGGCGTGGAAGCACAGCCTCCTGCCCTTCATTTTTCGTACGTTTAAGCCGAAGGCTCTTCCCTCCCTCTACTGACAATGTGACACAGACCTGATGTCTTCACCTTTTTTCACAGATCCGGAGTGTTCCCGGGTCTTAGCAATATCTGTCTCTCCTCTAGATCTCTAGGTCAGATTCAGACCTAGCCCTGGGGAACTCCCACACTGAGAGGAGGCAAAAGCAGACCCAGACCCTCCTGGCCCTGTGGTGTCAGGGCTGGGCCAGAGGAACCACCTGGGGCTAGTGGAGTCAAAAGGGGAGCAAAGAGTCTGCTTGCGGGAGGGGGTAGAGAAGGCTACATAGAAAAATCACACTTGAGTAGGGTTTTAAAGGTTAAATAGGAGTTCGCTAGGTGGCTCAAACAGCAGGTAGAACTCTGGCAGACAAGGGAATGGCCCATGAGGAAGCTGGGTGGAGGAGCTTGTGCCCTCTCTCTGCCTCCAGGCTGGACCGCTTTGAGAAGACCAATGAGATGCTGCTGAACTTCAACAACCTGTCCAGTGCCCGCCTGCAGCAGATGAGCGAGCGCTTCCTGCACCACACGAGGACCCTGGTGGAGATGAAGCGGGACCTGGACAGCATCTTCCGCCGCATCAGGTGGGCCTTCAGCCCCTCCCCAGCCCCCCCATGCCCGCAGCCACAGCTGACCTCTGCTGCCCCCTCCCACCTGAGCCTGGGTTTTCTCCCCGTAACTGGGCGAAGGGGAGATTCTGCTCGTCTGTTCTATGAGGCTTCGACGCGCACTTAAGTGCCCAAGAAGATCCCAACCCTGGGAAAAAAATATTGAAGTTTCTGAATTTAAATGTTATGTCTTTATTTTTCAAAAATGTAATACAGCACCGGACACGTAACAGAAAAGGCAGGAAAGAGTAGACAGCGGACAGTGATCCCCCAGCCAGGTCTCCTTTCAAGAGGCCAGTGAGATTCGCCAGTCTTTGTGGGCCCTTCCCACGGTGGTTTCTGTGCAGACAAGGAAAGACGACACCCAGGCACCGCCCAGAGCTGTTCATGTCCTCACTGCCGTGGGTAACCGCCGCAGCCAGTGCACCTGGGCCCAGACGCACTCAGTATTCCCGCCAGACCGCGCGCCACCTCCTCTGTCACAGGGGACAGCTGTATCCTCTGGCAGACTTGGGGAGCAGGTGCCAAAGATTGAGGAAAACACGTTTTATTGAGCTCAGTGCAGAAACCACAAGACAGACTGGTTAAATCCTTTATAAATGCGCTTTAAAAGCGCATCTTTTCTGGGGCACTTTGCCAGGCCAGCTGCCCAGGCATGGTATTTGGAAGCAGGAACCCCAAGGGTTGGTACCCAGTGGTGTGTGTCGCCATCACCAAGAAGGCAGAGAGGAAGATGAGTGCATGCCCCCAGTGGTGGGCAGGAAACTAGCCGCGGGGGAACTTGTGGAGGTGATCCTGGCTGAGGACAAGGGTAAGAGATGGTGTTCCAAAGACCTCTTTGCCATTCTTTGTAAACACAGCTGTGTTACTTTAGAAAAAGACAAAAATCAGACTTTTTTTTTTTTTTTTTAAGAGACATGGTCTCACTGCGTTGCCCAGGCTAGAGTGCAGTAGCATGATCATAGCTCACTGTAACCTTGAACTCCTGGGCTCAAGCGAGCAATCCCCCCACTTCAGCCTCCCAAGGAGCTGGGACTACAGGCGTGCATCAGTAAGCCTGGCTAATTTTTAAGTTTTTTTGTAGAGACAGGGTCTTGTTATGTTGCCCAGGCTAGTCTTGAACTCCTGGCCTCAAGCAATCCTGCCTCAGCCTCTCAGGTAGCTGGGATTACAGGGGTGAGCCACTGAACCTGGACAAAAATCAGCCCATTTTATAAAAGGAGTAGCCTTTTATAAGATGTGGTGGCTCACCCCTGTAATCCCAGCAACTTGGGAGGCTGAGGTGAGAGGATCCTTTGAGGCCAGGAGTTTGAGACCAGCCTGGGCAACACAGTGAGACCCTGTCTCTTAAAAATAAGAAGTTAAAAAAAAAGAAGCAAACATTGTTTGTGAGCTTCAGTTTCCTGAGTGCCAGAATTTGGTGTTTGGGGAGAAGGTGCTGTGACCCCTTAGCCAGCAGTCCTGCCTCCTCCTGTGTGCTCACTGGGCCTCAGCCCACGTATGGAGGGATGATGCTGGGACAGGTTGCCTAGAGGAGTGACTGCTGAGAAAGGGGTGTAGAAGATTCCTCAAAGGCGGTCTGGGGCTGGGCACAGTGCCTGTAATCCCAGCACTTTGGGAGGCCGAGGTGGGAGGATCATTTGAGTCCAGGAGTCGCCTGGGCAATGTAGCGAGACCCTGTCTCTAAAAAAATATAAAAATTAGCCAGGCGTGGTGGTCACACGCCTGTAGTCCCAGCTACTCGGGAGGCTCACTTGAGCCTGGGAGTCAGAGGTGGCAGTGAGTGGTGATCGCATCACTGCACTTTAGCCTGGGCAGCGGAGTGAGACCCTGTCTCTAAAATAAGAAGGCTGTCCAGGTAGAGGAACTGAGATGTGAGAAGGGCCTTGTATGGAGAAGGCACAGCCAGTGCCCGGGCTCTGGGACCACTGGGTGGTTGGTGCCCGCCCTGAGGCGGGAGGTCTGCTGGGGCCAGCGCCTGGGTCTCCCGGGAGGAAGGGAGACGTGACACGACGAACAGGGAGGGAGGTTCCAGGGCCGGCAGCAAGGGCTCCCGGCCAGCACCAGGCCGGCCTGTCTGCTCGGCAGCTTCGGCCCCACGAGCCTTCCTTCCCCACAGGACACTGAAAGGGAAGCTGGCAAGGCAGCACCCGGAGGCCTTCAGCCGTAAGTGTCACCCAGGGCTCCTGCACCCCACGTCTGGCCTCTGTGCCTGAGGATGTCAGCACCCTCAGTGCAGGGCTGGCTTCTGGGAGGCCACACCCTGGAGGGCAGTGGATCCAGGGAGGTCTGGGACAGGGGCAGGGCAGGCCGGGGGCAGGCCTGGTCCCCTCAGCAGGCTGCGGAGCAGACATGAGGACCAGGGTCCGTTGCTTGGGGGCAGGTTACACAGGGGAATGTGGACAAGAATGATGACAAACCTTGTCCCAGTGGGTGCCACGTACCCCTATGAGCCAGGCCGTTACAGGCACCTGTAAAGTGGGGGCCTGTTTCACAGAGGGGGAAACTGAGGCCCACAGGGGAAACGCCTGTGTCAGAGGATGCACAGCCAGAAAGGGCAGGGTAAGTTCTCAGGTGTCTGGCTGGAGAGCTTGAGTGCACTCTAGATTGTCACTCCATGTGGTCACCACCTCAAAGGGTTCCCTACACTCAGCCTCAGTTTACTCCGTCTGTCGAATGGGCCAACAGCTGACCATCCAGGGCTGCTGACAACCACAGTTTACAGTAAGAGCAGGCAGCTGAGGTGAGGGCAGGTGAGGTGCCTGGCCCAGGTGACACAGTGGTGGACAGATGACAGAGGCAGGCTCACAACCAGAGCCCATGTTAGCCCAACCCCAGAGCCTATGTCCTTACCTCACCTCCCTAAGCCTCCATTTTCTCCCTATAAAATGGGCCAAGTCACAGCCCCGTGGGGCGGGGGGAGCTGTCCAGGGTCACACTCACAATAAGTCCCCTATCACAGTGCCTGGCAAGGTGACTGAACCAACCCCTGTTTCTCCTCCTCCCAGATATCCCAGAGGCATCCCTCCTGGAGGACGAGGATGAAGACCCCATCCCACCCAGCACCACGACCACGATTGCCACCTCGGAACAGAGCACGGGCTCTTGTGACACCAGCCCGGACACCGTCTCGCCCTCCCTCAGCCCTGGCTTTGAGGACCTGTCCCACGTCCGGCCCGGCTCCCCTGCCGTCAATGGCCGCAGCCAGACGGACGACGAGGAGATCCTGGGCGAGTAGCCCTGCCGTCCAGTGCCTCGAGGGGTCTCAGAGCAGTGGTGATCTTTCCCAGGTGTCTGAGGTGGCCTCACGATCATCAGCTTTGCCACCCTGTTCTGTCAACCAGGGCTCCTGGTGGAACAGGGCTCCCTTCCAAGGAGTGTGGAATTCCTGGGTGTCTTTAATTCCAGCTCCTTCCTCCCTCAGAACGTCTCTCTTCTGCAGACCCCTCCCCCAGCTGGGTACAAGGGAACTTTTCTAGAGCCAGGCCTGAGGTATGCTCTCAATAATAATACAGAGGTCCCCAGAGACCAGAGCCAGACGTCTCCTGCCTCCTGGTCAGGACCTCCTTGATGTGAACAAGCACTGTCATGTCTGAGCTCACCCCAGCCCACTCCTGCACCCACTAATTCTGGTTTCCTGGACCCTTCCTTCAACAGAAGTATTGAATACTTTCTCCAGTTGCTGTCTCGAGGAGGTTTCTGAGACAGGTAGAAGGCTCGAGCTGGAGGCTGACCATCCATCCAGCCCTGTGTTTGCATGAACAGAGCTGTGGAACCTGAGGGCCCAGCAAGCCTCTCCCAGGGCCTCCACGGAGCAAGCCCAGCCACCTTGTAAAAGAGTTTGACGGAATATTTTTGTACCCGATGTTTACAGATGTTATTGGGAAGTTATCAATAAAAAGACTCCGTTACTAAAAAGAGAGGAGGACACCTAGCTGTGGCTTCCTTTCACCTTGGGCGTGGCTCTGGGTAAAAACAGAACAAACAAAAAAGAAGGTGAATAGATGCTGGACATGGGGCTTAGGGCTCTGCTGGAGGGGGATGCAGACAGCCAGGCACCATTGAGCTAGAAATGTGGCTGCTCCTGGTGGGAGTCCCCACGGTGGCAGCTGCAACAACCCAAATTCCGTTACCGCCCTTGCACATGCTGTTCCCGCTGCTCACAACACTGTTCCCACACGTTGAATAATTCTTCCTCCAGATTGCAGCCCCAGGGTGAACTCAGAGCCACGCTGCCACAGGGGTCCCATTCTCCATCAGACGCGCTCTCATAGATGCCTCCTCTTTGGAGCACTTAGAAATTATATTGTTAAAGGCATCTTCTCAGATATGCAAGTATCTGCTTTTGCCTGGTACGTAGTGGCGCTGGGAAATACTCAAGGAAATAAAGAGGTGCCTTGCCAAACTCATAGTACTAATAACTTCTCATTTCTCCCCTCCTCCCCGCCCTGCACTTTTTTAACTTCCCATGAGTCTGGGTCCCACTTCCAGAACACACTGGGTCCCACCTGCTCTCCCTGCTCCAGTACATGCTGCCTTGAAATCAACCCGTGAACAGCGGCGAGAGAGCTTTCTAATATTGGACTCTGGGTGTTAGGTGGCTCTCAGGGGTCTCCTACCTTCCCTGCCCCAACCCCTGCTCCTGGACCCGCAGCCTCTCTGTTTAAAGCCTTTGCTTTAGCAGAAAACAATCTTCTCTATTCTGTTCAAGTATTCCCAGAACGGCCGCTAAGTGTCAGCAGTTGCTGGTGACGCAGATACGGTGACCCCGGAACACCTGGAGAGGTGTGGCTGGCTCCTCACGTGATCCGGCGGGCGAGACCGACAGCCGGAAGCAGGGGGGCGGTGCTCGCCCACATGCACGGCGGCCTCCTTTGCCAACACCCAAGATGGCGACAGGCCGGGGGCGGGGCCCGAAGCGCGGCGCGGATTGTGACGTAGCTGTGTTCCGTGCGCAGGCGCTCTCGGCGGCGAATCGGCGGTTTCCGGTTCCGCTGCCCTCTTTCTCTTCAACGAGGCGACCGAGCTGGTTGGTGGCTGCGGCCGTGCGCGTTGGCGGCGGGTAGGGGACGGGTGGGGGACTGCAGGGGCCTGCAGGTGTCTGGGCGGCGGATGGGGTGGGCCTGAGCCTGCCGGTGTAGGTTAGTCTTGGCGGGTGGCGGAGCGGGGCACGTGAGGCCGAGACTCCGAGCCCAGACGCGGGCCCAGGAGGTGAACGCGGCTTTGGAAAGGGCCCTGCCCCTCTCCGCCGGCCCTAGCGACCTTACGAGGCTTCGAGGCGGCAATGGGTCCTCCTGAGCCGAGTTAATGGGAGGTGGGATATATTAAGTATGTAGCGTTAACTTTGTCCTAGTCACTGCGCCAATTTCTTTAGAAGTATTAAGTTTCTCTAGGTGGGTTTTGGTACCTGCCTCCTTTTTCTATGCCTGTCTTTTAGATTTTTTCCTAATTTACTTTTAGGTGAGTGTTACATGTAAACTACATGGCACATAGTTGGTAGATACAGAGTGGTAGGCATTACTGTTTGTGGGTTGGAGCAAATGCACGAAGTGGGGTCTGGAGAGTTTGGCATAATTGAGAAGGGAGGTAAGGGTGTTGGTTGTCCTAGCTTGGAGTTAGGAGAGGGGCCTTGAGAGCAAACTGTGTGTGTGTTTTGGCAGGCGGGTGGCTATTGAGCCAGGATTTCCATCCAGGCTGGCAGCAAGGGCAGCCTGTGTAGTAGACCAGGAGCTTGCTGGGGCAGGGGAGGATGGGACCGAGCTCAGGGAAGATACACCCGGCATGATGGTGCCCCAAGGTCGTTAGCATTCCAGCAGCAAACAAACGAGTCTCTCCTGCTAAGCCTGAGGGACGTAATCATAGTCCTTGTTTCCGTGGACACTTGCACAGCAGTCCAGGATGGAGAAAATGTATTAATAGTCCTTAGTTACAGTACATATGTAGGCTGCAGGCCAGGGTGTGTAGGAAGACAGGCGTTGGGGCCCATGGTTGGGGTTAGTGCAGGCATAGAGCTAGCATTCGGGGGCTAGGGCTGGCCAGCACCTGAGATTGTGCCACTTAGGCATGCAGCACTTACCGCTTCATCACATCCTCCCTTTCCCTGAGCAGACGCAGAGATGCAGATCTTTGTGAAGACCCTGACGGGGAAGACCATCACCCTTGAGGTTGAGCCCAGTGACACCATCGAGAATGTCAAGGCCAAAATCCAAGACAAGGAGGGTGAGTTGGGCTGGGTCTGGAGGTTCTGTCTACCTACTGGGAGCCCCTTGGGCCTGGGGGAGCCTTCGTCCTTTGGAGGATGGTGCTGGGTTTGGACCGGCCCTGCCTCTGCCCATACTTCTGTGTGACCTTGGGAAGAGAGAGAGTTCTTTTCCTCGGTTTGCCTTTTGAGACATTGGGGTGGTGCCGGCACCCTGCAGGGAGTCACTGTCATAGGCAGTAACATGCTTGACAGAGCCTCAGTGGCTGAGCTTCCTCTCTCTCCCCTCAGGCATCCCACCTGACCAGCAGCGTCTGATATTTGCGGGCAAACAGCTGGAGGATGGCCGCACCCTTTCGGATTACAACATTCAGAAAGGTACCAGGGTTGGGGTCGCTGGACAGAGCCCTGTGAGCTCCAGGTCCCAGGATGGAGCATTGGCGGCCTCTGTGGAGTAGGTGGTGGGTGAGGCTCAGATGGGCAGAGGAGTCCTGCTTTATAACTATTTTCTGTTACTGGAAGGCATTTGATTTTCACTTGTGTTTCCATATGCATTGGTTTTTCATGTTCAGTTACTCGTTTTAATGACTTGTATTTTGTTTAAAAATGTGATAATGGAAATTTTTATCATTGCTGTAACGGAAATCATTGTCACTTGTCGGAGTAACCAGACTTCCATATCTTACCTGCATCACTTAAAAATTGCTTTGTGTGCTGGGAAACCCAGATGGACACCGCGATTGGCATATATTAGGCTTGACTCCGGGATTTGGGTAAATGCTGAGGTGGAGGTTCTGTCCAGCAGGCCTGGCTGGGCCAGTGTATCTGCATGTAGACTATTCGGGGATGCTGATGTGGTGTCCCTGTCACACTTGAGGAACACCAGTGTGGAGGTCCTTGCCCTGTCACAGAGGTGCTGGACTCAGTCCTGTCCCTCTGGCTCTCACAGAGTCCACCCTGCACCTGGTGCTTCGTCTGCGAGGTGGCATCATCGAGCCGTCCCTCCGCCAGCTCGCCCAGAAATACAACTGTGACAAGATGATCTGCCGCAAGTATGTGTGCCCAGATGCTTGGGGGGCTGGGGCGCCCGGCCAGGTCAGGGTGTGCCCTCACTGGCCCCTCCTGTCCCTGTGCAGATGTTATGCTCGCCTGCACCCCCGTGCTGTGAACTGCCGTAAGAAGAAGTGCGGCCACACCAACAACCTGCGCCCCAAGAAGAAGGTCAAATAAGGCCGCTCCGTGGGCTCCTCGTCCTTTCCCCACAGGGCCGCCTCCTG
>CAUYSK010043198.1:0-16869 GCA_963575035.1 Avahi laniger
TCCACAGTCTCTCTTTTGACTAGTCATGGTGGGTTTTTGTTTTTCTTTTTTTTTTGAGACAGAGTCTCACTGTGTTGCCTGGGCTAGAGTGCCGTGGCATCAGCCTAGCTCACAGCAACCTCAAACTCCTGGGTTCAAGCCATCCTCCTGCCTCAGCCTCCTGAGTAGCTGGGACTACAGGCATGTGCTGGCATGCCCGGCTAATTTTTTCTATATATTTTTAGTTGTCCAATTAATTTCTTTCTATTTTTAGTAGAGACGGGGTCTCGCTCTTGCTCAGGCTGGTCTCGAACTCCTGAGCTCAAACAATCCACCTGCCTCGGCCTCCCAGAGAGCTAGGATTACAGGCATGAGCTATCGCACCCTGCCCTCTTTTTCTATTTTTTAACTTCACTACCAGATCTAGTGTCTTCCACACAAATCTTTTAAATATTTACACATTCAAAGTGAAAGTGGCTCTGTAAAACTGCATCATTTAATGTTTTTGATTATAAAGAAAATGTATATTCACTTTAAAATGTCAAAATATTAAGGGAGTACAAATGTTTTAGGTTACATGGATCACTTTTGTAATGCTTGAGTCCCAGCTAAAGGTGTGTCCATCTCCCAAACAGTGTTCATAGTACCCATTAGGTAGGTTTTTGCCCCTTTCCTCCTCTACTCTCCCCTCTGGTTGGTTTCCTCTTAGTTTTACTTCCCTCTGTGTACATTTATGCTCATCGGTTAGTTCCTATTTAATAGTGAGTACATGTGGTGTTCGTTTTTCTATTCTTGAGACACTTCACTTGGGAGAATGGTCTCCAGTTCCATCCAGATTATTGCAAAAGGTATTAATTCATCTTTTTTTATGGCTGAGTAGTACTCCATGGTACATCACATTTTATTAATCCACTCATGAACTGATGGGCATCTGGATTGATTCCACATCTTTGCAGTTGTGAATTGTGCTGCAATAAACATTTGAGTGCAGGTGTCTTTTTGATTAAAAGTCTTTCCTTCCTTTGGGTAAATACCCAATAGTGGTGGGTCTACTTTTAGCTCTTTGAGGAATCTCCATAATGTTTTCCATACAGGTTGTACTAATTTGCAGTCCTACCAACAGTGTATAAGCATTCCTTGCTTTCTGCATCCATGCCCGCATTTATTGTTTTTGCACCTGGTTTTTTTTTTTTTTTTTTTTGAGACAGACACTTGCGCTTTTGCCCGGGCTAGAGTGCCGTGGCATCAGCCTAGCTCACAACAATATCAAACTTCTGGGCTCAAGCAATCCTCCTGCCTCAGCCTCCCAAGTAGCTGGGACTATAGGCATGTGCCACCACGCCCAGCTAATTTTTTTTTTTTCTATTCTTAGTTGCCCAGCTAATTTCTTTCTATTTTTAGTAGAGATGGGGCCTCACTCTTGTTGAGGCTGGTCTAGAACTCCTGACCTCAAACGATTTTCCCGCCTGGGCCTCCCAGAGTGCTAGGATTATAGGCATGAGCCACCACATCCAGCCGTTTTTACACTTTTTGATAAATGCCATTCTAACTGGGGTAAGGTGATAGCTCATTGTGGTTTTAATTTGCATTTCCCTGATGATTAATGATGTTGAGCATTTTTTCATATGTTCATTGGCTATTTGTCTTCTTTTGAGAAGCTTCTGTTCATGTCTTTTGCCCATTTTTCAATACGATTGTTTATTTCTTGCTGATTTGATTTCTTTGTAAATTCTGGTTAATAGCCCTTTATGGGATGTGCAGCTTGTGAATATTTTCTTCCATTCTGTAGGTTGTCTATTTGCTCTGTTGATTGTTTCCTTAGCTGTGCAGAAGCCTTTTAGTTTAATCAAATCCCATTTATTAATTTTTGTTGTTGTCATGATTGCCATTGTGGTCTTTTTCATAAATTCTTTGCCTAGGCTGATATCTAGAAGAGTTTTACCTATATTTTCCTCTAGAATTCTTATGGTTTCATGCCTTAGATCTAAGTCTTTTTATCTATCTTGTATTAATTTTCGTTAAGTGGTGAGAGGTAGGAGTCCTGTTTCATTCTTCTACATGTGGTTATCCAATTTTTCCAGCACTATTTATTGATTAGGGCTTCTTTTGTACATTGCTGTCTGCTTTGTCAATGATCAGTTGATTGTAGATAGATGGTTTTATATCTGGGTTCTCTGTTCTGTCCCATTGGTCTATGTCTCTATTTCTGTACCAATACCATCCTGTTTTGGTTATTACTACAGATTCGTAATACAATTGGAAATCTGGTTTTGTTCTTTTTGCTTAAGATTGCTTTGACTATTTGGGCTCTTTTCTGATTCCAAACGAAGCACAGAATTATTTTTTCTAGATCTGTAAAGTATGACTTTGGTAATTTGATAGGGACTGCATTGAATCTATAAATCACCTTGGGTTGTATGGACATTTTAACAATGTTTATTCTACCTATCCATGAGCATGTCGTGTTTTTCCATTTGTTTATATCCTCTGTGATTTCTTTCCTTAGAGTTTCATAGTCCTCCTTGAAGAGATCTTTCACCTCCTTGTTTAAGTATATTCCTAGGTATTTTATTTTCTTTGTAGCTATTGTGAATGGTATTGAGTCTTTGACTCTCAGCTTGACTGTTATTAGTATACAGAAATGTTACTGATTTATGTACATTGATTTTGTATCCTGAGACTTTGCTGAATTTATTTATCAATTCCAGGAGACTTTTGGTGGAATCTATGGCGTTTTCCAGATACAAGATCATCTTGTCAGCGAAGAGTGATAGCTTGACCTCTTCCTTCCCTATTTGGATACCCTTAATAGTCTTCTCTTGTCTGATTGCTCTGGCTACGACTTCCCACACTATGTAGAATAGAAGTGGTGACAGTGGACATCCTGTCTTATTCCAGCTCTTAAGGGGAATGCTTTCAACTTTTTCCCATTCAGTATGATATTGGCTGTGGGTTTGTCATATATGGCTTTTATTATTCTGAGATATGTTCCTTCTATGCCTAGTTTGTTTTTATCATAAAAGGGTACTGGATTTTGTTGAATGCTTTTTCTGCATCTATTGAGAGGGTCATATGGTCTTTGTTTTTGCTTTTCTTTATGTGGTGAATCGCGTTATTGATTTACATATGCTGAACCATCCTTGTATCCCTGGAATGAAGCCCACTTGGTCCCGGTGGATTATTTTTTTTGATGTGCTATTGAATTTAGTTTGCTAGTTTTTACTGAGGATTTTTACATCTATACTCATAGGGATATTGTCCTGTAGTTTTCTTTTTTTTGTTGTGTCCTTTCCTGGTTTTGGTATCAAGGTGATGCTAGCTTTGTAGAATGAGCTGGGGAGGATTCCCTCCTTCTTGATATTATGGAATAATTTCTATATTATTGGTACCAGGTCTCCTTTGTAGGTCTGATAGAATTCAGTAGTGAATCCATCTGGTCCAGGGCTTTTTATCATTGCAAGGTTTTTTCGATCTCACTGTTTGTTACTGGTCTATTCAGGAATTCTATTTCTTCCTGGTTGAGTCTTGGGAGGTTGTGTGTTTCCAGGAACATGTCTATTTCCTCTATGTTCTCTAGTTTATGTGCATAGAGATTTACATAATATTCATGGATGATGTTTTATATAAGAAAATGTGTATTCACTTTGATCTTAGCTCAGAATATACAAAGTTGGAGACATATTACTATTTTACGTTTACTGTAGCTCGGGAAGAAGTCATGCTAAATACTGGTATGCTTTATGCATGTTGCTGGAGGAGGTTTGTTCTTGCTATTTTTGTTTTGTTTTGTTTTGGTTTGGTTTTTTAGAGACAAGGTCTTATTCTGTTGACTCAGGCTGGAGTGCAGTGGCATGATCATAGCTGTTGGGCTCAAGAGATCCTTGTACTTCAGCCTTCTGAATAGCTGAGACCACAGGCATGTGCCACCATGGCTAATTTTTAAATTTTTTGTAGCAGTGGGGTCTCATTGTGTTGCTCAGGCTGGTCTCAAACTCCCAGCCTCAAATGATCCTCCCATCTCAGCCTCCCAAAGGGTGGGATTACAGGCATGAGCCACTGCGCCTGGCCTTGTTATTTTTAACTACACTGGTTGTCCCATGAGGAATTTAAAATTTGAAAGAACAGTAATTAAAATCAAATTCAGGAATGAATTTCAAATTGCAAAATTAACCATAGGGATAGCATTAGTTCACAAGAGCATTCAGATTCAAAGCAGAGTAATTTTTCTCAAAATGAAGACTGCTGCAAAGCTCTGCGAGGGAAGCAAGAGGCAGAAGCTGCAAAGCTCAGACCTTATAACATCATGTCATATTGATACTAGCCATTAGAACACACCAATCGCTTACATCGACATCTTTTTCCCAATTATTATTCTCCTGTACACCTGCCCTATGTTCCCACTCACTGCTTATTAAAGATCAGAGAGTAGGAAAGGGCCAGATTATTTACAGAATGTATGAAACAAACAAATTGTCAGGCCTATTCTCTATCTCCCAAAAATAGGAAAATTACTAAACTTCGTTTTATTATTAAGTGAGAGACAGAAAAGCCCATAAGATAATGTTTAAATGAGAAACTTGAGAATAATTTGTTAAATTAATTATAGGTCTAAATTTCAAACTTTAGCTGGTGAATATGACAGCATTCTTTAGATTATAAGCTTAACTAAGAGGAGAACGTGATCAAAATTTTTTTACTATCCTAAACTTTTATAATCCCAAGCAAATTTTGTCAATAAAAATTATCAGTACTCCACATGAGAAATTTGGAACATTTTCTAGCTCCTCTTGAATCTAGTCTTACTGGTATAATTTCATTATTTTAATATTTAAGTAATATATTTTCTCAATTTGTTAGACAGCCCATATGGTTTATAATGCAAATTGTCATATGTGAAAGAAGTCCAGCTCACCTACTAAAAATCTCTAGGGACCCAAGGTTGTATGTTGCCTCTCTGCTTTTTATCTTATTTATATCTTATACAAAAGCAGCAATTTCATAGAGAAATAATTAGCATATGTAAATAAATTCACTGTGCTGTAGACATTGTTAGTCTTTGGGCAACACTGACAACATTTTAGAATTTAAAACTTCCATTAATAGGCAATAAAGGTTATTTGTTGTCCTTTGTAAACGAAAATGATACACTCATATATATTATTATTATTATTACTAATCTACGTGTGGGCTTCATTTAGTTTTCTGTGGTAGCAATTATTTTGCATTAAGCCCTGACCAAGTTCTCCCTGAGAGCAATAGAATCTTCTGATATACAGCTGTTTCGGGTTTGCATTGCCATTTATGGTAAACCTAGTGGACCCTTATAAGGCCTCATTAACTGATGCTCTAAGGAAATGATTCACTGACAACAGACAAAACAGAGCCAATAATCTTCACTGACTGCTGTCCCATAGCATATTAACATATGGTATGCAGTCTTCAATTCCTCGACAGGTACATCATCTAGTTGGACATTTCCTTCTGGTTGACAAACTAGTTCTAGAATTTACGTAATTTGAACCATCAGCAGTTATATACAGCAGATGAATAATTGCAGGAAGAGTTAACTCCGTTACATGATGAACAAACCTGATACTCTAATGAAGTTCATTCAGAAGGGAGCAAACACACAAAACACAACACATACATACAGACACTTTCATCATCAGTTAATTTTACCACATTTCTCAGGATGTCTTAAAATAGTCTTATTCTTATGAGATCTCCCATAATCATTTACAACTTCCTCAAAGCTACAATGAGTGAAGGCAGAGACTGAGAGACAGAGAAGAATTAACCCACAGAACTGACAAAGATGGTTACCTGGTAATCTGGTTTGGTAAAATAATCCAAAGAGGAGATATGGTCTAGAAAGATGCTGAATTCTGGAGGGAGATGTTTCAACATGAGCCTGTGGTCATACCTCTCCTTAATAGAGCCTACTTGCTCCTAGGAAGTAAAGAGAAAAGGAACTAAAGTCAATTTCTCTTGGCAACTATGCATTAATAGCCCTCAATAAAAGTCTCAAGGGTATGTACCAGGAATGAAATAGTGAGTAATTAAGTATAAAGCAAGAACTGAGCTCTTACTAATAGCTTATTACACAGTGCTTTAAGGGGGGGAAAAACTGTAATGCAGAACCCAAAAAGTAACAGAGTTCTGCATTGGTAAACTGATAGTTCCCAAAAGAAAGAATTTATCTTAATTCTGGTCTTCTCTATCAACACATATGTTTAAAGTTTTCAAATGAAACAATATAATGTGACAAAAGCTAAACGCTCACTTGACTTACAAAAAAAAAGAGAACTAGTGAAATTAAAAGCTAAGAAGGAGGGCTATAAATCAAATCAGAAGCAATGACTATAAAATTAGCATTTATTCTCCATGTATATAGAAAAAGTCATAACATTAATTAGATCTCTAATATCAGCTCATAAGAGATAAATATACATATTGGAATATAGTAAAAGTGCTTATAGATTTTAAGTCTGATACATAAGTATATTTTCAAAAAAAAATGTTTATTCAGAGGAAAGTTTTATTCTTTCCTTTACTAAAATCTAATCTCCATTCCACAAATTACCTTGTCCTTTATTTTTCTCCAAGGCAGCTGACCAACCACAAACTCCACCAACATGTAGAATAAGGACCAAAGGTCATCATGTCTTCCCATTTCCTTCATAAACAAAACAGAACTCAGTCACAACACGTCACTGCTACTAGTGAGTGTATTATATTAAGGCCTAACCATTTTGTTTCATTTTACTAGGCCTAGAAATTTACATTTATTCCCCACACAATTATCTGGTAAATATACCTACATATTTTACATGGCTATATAGCAATCTATAGAACAGAATATATATTGGAAAACTTTTTGAAACAAAGAGCACCCCAAAACTCAGAAATGCTGGAAATAATATAATAGCCCACTAATTAATGAGTTCATTAAGAAGTAAGGGAAATCCTAAAATTCTGAATTTTTTTAAAAAGTTGGAAACAAGAGAAACAAGTTGATGCTGAAGCTTTAGCTTTGGCTATTTTGGAGGCATTTGTCACAGTTTTTATCAACCAGGAAGCGGACAGGTATAAAGGTCTTGGCCCTACACCAGACAGGAGTTGTAAGTGAGACTCCCAGTGCCTCTGTCATATAACTAGGACCCTAAAAAGGCTACATTCTTAGTGCAATATTTGGAGTGTACATTACACTGTAATAATTTTTTTTCTATAAAATTTAACTATCAAAGGGACAATGTGAGTGGTTTAAAAAAAAATTGCCCTGAGAATTTGTTACCACAGGCCTGTTCCTCATTCAGATTTGGGGGTTAAATTAATACCATCTGTCTGGTCTGGAAAACCAAGCCAAGAAATTAACTACAAATGTTTTCTAGGTGATCATGTCATGCAGTAATGACAGAAGCAAATGACAATTCTCTTGTGCAAAAAGCACCCTTAAATTTAGGCCTCATAGGACATAGTAGTACTATATATAAAGCCTCACTAAAATATAAGCTCATTATTCAAAATTATAAAATATATTAGGAAGCCGGCTACCATAAGGTAATGTTAGGAGAAGCTACAAGGAGCAGAATAAAATATCCAAGGATTTCAGAACGAGAATTATAGAATACAGATTATGAAATAATCTGTTTAAAATGTTTAAGTGAAAAATGGGACCAAAGTCATCAGAAAGGAACCATATTAATAAAAAAAAAACAAAACAAAAAAACCCAAATCCCAACCAGATTTGAAAAAGGACCAAAAAGAACATCTAGAAATAAAAAGCACAATAACAGAAATTTAAAACTCAATAGACAGGTTAAAAAACTTATCAAACAAGGCAGAAAAAATTACTGGATTAGAAAACAGATCTGAAGAAATTATCTAGAATGCTGCACAGAAACACAAAGAGTTAGAAAATCTGAGAGTGAATTTAAGAGGCACAGAGGACAAAATAAGAGAGTCTAACATATATTAATTTTGAGATCTAGGGATAAGGGTAGGGAGGAAAAGGGGAAGAGGCAATATTTTAAAAAGTAATTTGTGAGAATCTCCCAAAATTGATGAAAGACATGAATGTGTGGATTTAGGAAGCACAACAAATCCCAAACAGAATAAATATTTAAAAATCTACATCTAGGCACATTTTAGTGTAGGATACCAGAGAAGATGTCAAAAGTACTCAAATAAAAAGCACAAAATAAATACAAAGTAATAATTAAATGAACAAAGATCTTCTCAACAGTAACCTCAGAACCAGAAGAAAGTAAAATAATTTCTTCAAAGTACTGAGATAAAACAAATATTAACAAAGGATTAAAATGAAGAAAAGCAATAAGACAGAATGAACAGAGTTCGAATGTTCTGAAAAGTCCCGGTATTGTTTAGAAATTATTTGTGTTAAAAGTTTAAGATTAAAGAACCAAAAAAAAAAAGGAAATGGAGTATATTATTTTTAGAGATTAGGGTCACAAAGTATGGAAGAAGGAAACATGTTAAAATTATCTGGGAAACAATTATCTCTGGAGGTTCCAGAGACAATTGTTACCATATAAACTAACAATCATTGTGAAGGAAACTGTGTTACTATGTAAAGCATTCTATCCTGCAAGTCTGCTGAGAGCAGAAAAGAAAGTTAAGAACCACTGCTATATACTATCGAATTCCGCTACCAAGGTTAGATGAGTTACAAACAATAAGCAGGTAAATTAACTGTTAGAGCACTCTGTGCTGGAAAGGCTTTTATAAGAAGTCTCCACTCTTTAAGGAAAAAAAGATTGTATTATCTCTTTCTAGAAGCTCTTTTGGAAATGTTTACATAGCTATTATAATCTCTGAAAATACAAAACAATGTTGCATTTCACAAGATTATAATGTTGACATAATTCTTTAATATACTTCATTGAAAACCTAGTATTTCTAAAATTTCATAAGAATCTACCCAGAAAATAGGAAAACTTTCTTTTCGAGGCAAAATAAGTGAGTATATATAATACAATAAAGCAACATTGAGTCAAACCAAATGAGTTAAAATGCCTGGCAAAGTGCTACATACTGATAAAAATGCCTTTACTATTTTCAATTTATAATCACATCATAAGAAACCAAACTAACTGGAGCATAGTATATGAAACCATGGCATACTCTTCCTATTATATTTAGCATTGGGCAAATTCTCATTAAGGCAATTCTGGTTTCACAGAACAGGAACAAGATTAAAAAAAAGTATGAAGAAAAGATTTCTCTTTATTTTATCAAGCAAGGAATCACTTGTTAACGTTTCATCTCCACTCAAACAAGTTCAAGGATTGAGAATCCATATAATACCCACCTTTCCTACTCATAATTAAGGTCCAGGATGAGGGGGAAAAATCAGAGCAAGACAACAGGACTGAGGTAATAAAGGTGGAAGAGCGGCAGGGAGGGAGGGAAGAAGAAAGTGCGGGAGAGGGGAAGAGAGGAAAAGGGAGATGGGGGAGGGGGAGACAGGAAGAAGGAGAGGAATTTTTAAAATTTAACCCAAGAGAAAAGAGATAATTTACTAAAATGAAAATGTTTAAGTTGTCTGCACTTGAGATCTTCACAAAAACAAAAGATCTGGTGGGGAGGGGATATCACAGATTAGATACATAAAACAGATAAAATAATGATCCCCACATTTCATTAGGTATTTATAGTAATTATATTCCCAAATAATTTCTTGAAATAGAACACAGATGTTCTATCTCTTCAAAACTCTATATTAAATGTGTTAATACTTACTTCTACCTAATTATGGACAGATTCTCCATAGACATAAATACACTTAGCTATTATCTTTTCTAGTAAATTCAATTTTATTCTCTATGTAACTATACACATCTGTTATCCACTATACATCTTAAAATGCATAAGTTATTACTAACTCCTTTACCATCAGTGTCACACAAAAAAGTCAACTGGAACAATCATTCTAAGAATTATTATAACTTTGTCACTATAAAGGGAATCCTCTACTCCTACACACTTTCCACACCTTTATACTCTAATGTAAAGCAGTCAATCAGATTCAAGCCATTAGCATGCTTATACAGATATGACTCTAGTTTAGATACTTACCCTGTTCCGATGAGCATTGATTGATGCATAACGAACTGTCCCTCGAAAGCCTGCCACAGCTCGAGGCTACAACAAAGCCAAGTAAAGAATAATAAACGTGCTTCAAATAGCAATAGATTCAGCACACTTTGAGCCCGTGAAGTAAATGGGAGACACATGTCCATTACTGTCACAATAAAACACTATTTATTTTAATTTCTAACTTTTTACTGTGTAATTATAGAAAACTAGAGAGAGAATATCTCTAAATCACACCTTAAAACAACCACTTGTAACATTTTAGTTAATTTTGTTTCAGTCCCATTTTTTTCCTACCTGCATTTTAAAATACAGTGGCATTTATATATACAACTCTGAACATTATAAAACACTAAATGCTTTCATATACCCAGAATTATGCCAAGCATCATAGTATATACATTAATATTCAGGCTCTGGATTCAAATAAATATATTAAGACCATGAGAAATCACTAAGTAACCTACCATGCCAACCTCTTCATATCTTGGCTATTTCACTCAAACTCAATTCAAAGGTGGTGGTAACTTGTACCCAACCTATACATGCAATTCATACATTAAAAATTTAAGTTATTGGGTACTTAGTACATGCTAGGTACTGGGAATAAAGCTAAACATGAATAATATATGATTCTAGTATTCAGGGAACTCAAAGTCCAAACTTTTTATTTGGCCCACAAGCCTTTCCATGATCTGGCAACTGCCTCCTTCAACAATGGATTTACTGTGGTTTCTTCTATGACTAATTTTGTTTCTAGCTGAAAATTTTGCACACTATTCTTTCAAGTTGGAAAGCTGTCTCCAGTAACAAACTCTAGTACTCTAAAGGCCTCTGCTCTAATGTCACCTTCCAGAGAAACATTCCTTAATCACCCTAATCTAAAATACCACTCCCCTCATCTACAGTGCCACTCTGTTCTTTTACCCTGTTTTATTTCTTTTTCATAACTCCTTTTACTACCCAAAGTAAATTTTATTTATATTTTTATTTTGTTTATTGCTATTTGTTTATGTTTTAATTTGTTTGTTGACTCTTTTTCCAGTCCATGGAATACAAACTCTAGTCTTGTTCATTTTACAAGCATAGAAACAGGTTCTGAGAGGTAAGTAACTTGTATAAAATCAGTAAATGATAAAACAGGCATCAACTAAGGTCTTTCGACTTAAAGTCATACACAGTCTCCATTCTATTGCTTCACAAGGATCAAGTCAGTACCCTGAACATTCAGAATGACACTATAGCTCAATATGAACACTGACAACTTGAAAATGATCATAGTCAATAATTTCCATTAGTAGATTATTTTGTTTTTTAAGTAATTTAAAATTTTCTTCCATTAACATGTGTTACTTCTCTAGTCAGAAAAAAGACCATAGTAAATGTTATTTTAAAAATCTTTACCAGAATCATTTTGGTCATATGCTATAGCACAGGAATAAGATAAACAGTCTATGCATTCTTCCTCAATTTGCTCCCTTTTTGTAATCTATGCTTAATCTAATCAAATTAGCTATTTATTTGCTTCATTTCTTTTCATTAACTACCTTTTCCTTTTGCTTTATTGTTTTTCTTTTAAGACAATTATTTTAAAAATATTCTCTATTTAATGACAAGTCTCAGTAATCAAAAGTTTCTGCAATCTTTTAAAATCTCCTTTTTCTTAGCTGCTATTCACTGACATCATAGTTAGTGGGTCTCAATATTTTCCTAAGACATCATAATTAACAGGAATGTCTAATAGTCTTGATTTGGTTGATGGAACTGGGGTTGCAGATTTCTTTTTCTAGAAGAAAAATATCTAAGAGAATATATCAAAGCCTACTATTAATTCTTTTCAGGAAATAACATTTCAGAGGTTGCCCTTTTATTCATTACCTGAGATGAGCCTTCAACTAACACAAAATTGTTTTTGTAGCATGCAATTTGCCTATTTTCATTCTAGTAACTGTCAAGATGAAAATCTCTAGATCTATTATCACATTCTGCAGTTTAGTCCACATTCTGCAGCTTAGTCCATAATTAATTGGATAAGTAGACTTCCTAATGGCTTCTAGCCAAGACAAGCCCAGGAGACTTCCTACTTAAGAGTATCCCTGGCTCTGACCTTACTTCTGCCATGGAAAGGTTGAAATAGATACAAAAAGAGATCAGCTGATTAGAGAAATCTTGATGTAAGTAATCAAACAAATAATACAGGTCAAGGAAATTCAGTCACCTTAATGTAGTAAAGACAACTCAAATCCAATTGGAGAAAACAACCATATATGCAAATAATTCAAGTCCAAAGCAGATTACAATGAACGCCATTAGCAAAGTAGAATGAGCTATGAACATTCAGGAATCTCATTTGATGGGAGGGAAGAAGCAAAGGTCTTAAAACTGGCAGCATTTTATTGGGCCTTGAAATAGGTAGTCTCTTGAAACCTCCCCAAAGGATGGCAATTTGGCAATATATATGAAAATTGCAAATGTATATATTCTCTTTGACCCAGCAATTTCACTTCTGGACCTTTATCTCACAGATATACTTGCATAAGCAAAAATAGTGGATGTACAAAGTCATTATCGTCAGCATTCATGATAGCAAAAGGCTGGGCATAACCTAAATGTTTGTCAATAGGGGACTGATTAAATAAATTATAGTATATCCATATGATGGAATATACTTTGCAGCTGCAAAAAAGAATGAAGAAGTTCTACTACTGATGTGGAAAGATTGTCTAGATATACTGTTAAGTGAAAAAGAGAAAGTTGTATAATGTATATCATGCTACCTTTTGAATTAAAAAGGAAAAACAAGAATATTCATTTGTATTTGCTGTATTGTGCATAAAGAAATTCTGGAAGGATATATAAAAAAATACTAACACTATAGATATCTAAAGGTGAATGTGGTGGGTAGGGAAAAGGACCAGGGGCAGTATAGGAAATGAATGGATTTTGACTAGGCAAGGGTGAAACAGAGATTTGTTTCACTGTTTACTTTTTTTATCTTTTTCAAGGCAGGTTTATTGAGATGTAATTTACATACAGTATAATTCATACTTTAGGTATACACAGTTCTATGAATTTTGGCAAAGATAAAAAGTCAGGTAACTACCACCACAATTAACATACTGAATATTTGCATCACTCCAAGAAGAAGTTCCCTTAATACCTCTTTGTAGTCAATCACTCCCACCCTCTCACCACCCCATCTCTGGTAATCAGTGATTTCTGCCTCTCACTTAGTATTTGTTTGTTTGTTTTCAGAGACAGAGTCTCACTAATTTGCCAAGGCTGGCCTTGAACTCTTGGGCTCAAGTGATCCTCCCACCTCTGCCTCCCAAGTAGCTGGGACTACAGGCATGTACCCACCATGCCCGGCTAATTTTTTTATTTTTTGTAGAGCTGGGGTCTCGCTATGTTGTCTAGGCTGTCTTGAACTTATGGGCTCAAGTGATCCTCCTGCTTCAGTCTCACAAAGTGCTGGGACTTCAGGCATGAGCCACCATGCCTAGCCTCAAAATTTATATTTAAAAACATATTTATTGTTCAGTGTCCAGTTACTTAAAAAAAATGAAAATGAAAAATAATTAATTAAAAATTTTTAAAGAAAAAGAAAGCAAAAAGTGAGAGTATTTAACAGTCTAAGAACATGTTTCACTAAAATAATACCTAGACATTCAAATGAAGACAAAAACAATTAGGCCTTGAAGGACTGATATAATAGGAAGAAGAAATGCACATTAGGTAAAAAAAAGAACATGCTGAACAATGCAAAGAGGGAGGAAAGTACCATAGGTATTAGGGAAACAAGTCTGGTATGGCTGAAGCAGATGGTGAGAGAAAATAATGAAAAAATAGGCTGGAGTCAGCTTAAGGAAGGCCTTGAATGTCATATTAAATTGTTTGGTATATAATGTGCAGGCAAATGGAATTCATCAAAAATTTTTAAGTAGGAAAATGACATGATTGAGGAAGTCCTTGGGATGTTTACTCTGATGGAAGTATAAAGAATAGACTAGAAGGAGAAGATAGGGATATCAGTGAAGAAACGATTTTAATCATTCAAACAAGAAATCTGGAGACTGGTACAAGAGCAGAAGTAGCGTGAATGTGTAGTGTGTATGTTAGAGACAGGATGAACTCCTAGGAGAATAAATCTAGAAGGAGAAGGGAAAGACTCTAGGAATGAGCCCTGGCCTATTGTTGACAAAAGAGAAAGGATCAGGGAAAAAAAATATAAGGAGAACCGTGTAATAAAACTCCCAGTGGAAAGAAGAAAATAGCACAAATTCAGCTGAAATTCTAGAATGAAAACAGAAAAAGACTTACAAATTTTTTCTTACTCAGCCCTAGGTACTAGAAGTTTCAACTGAATGGTCAGGAAGGAAGCAGCAGGAGAAAATGTGCCATTCCAAGAGCTTAGACACAGAGAGTCAACGTGAGACGCCAGCTGAAGGGCTGGAACTGGGACATGCTTTAAAAGCAGGAGAAAAAAAATGAACAGGTATATTCAGATCATTAAATAAATAGAGGTTCAACTCTGAAATTGCATGAATCAAAGTGCTGTAAATGTATATAGTCCAGAGCTTCTTTGCATCTCACAACCCTACTTACTATAACTAATACATCTTACAGGTGATAAATAATAGAGCCTCTCAAAACCAACCACATAAACAACTCACTGGTGTACAGATACTCTCCATCATTCCCTCTGTAATGCAGTCTGACTAATGGTCCTACACCATAAGACTGGAAAGTAAACATACATTTCTGTTTTGAGGGAGTTGCTTTGTGGTGATAGACTAATGAAATCTAAGTCTGTACTTGAGTTAATAATATTGTGCCCAACATTAATTTCCCAGTTTTGACAATACACTATGATTATGTAACATATCACTGGGGGAAGCTGGGTGAAGGTACATGGTAACTATATTATTTTTTAACTTTTTGTCAGTCTTAAACTATTTCAAAATAAAAAGACTTATAAAACAAAGAAAAATATAAAAGATTTTAAAGGTATAGATGTGTCATATGACTCCCTGTCCTTAGTGAAGCTTTTCAATTAACAGAACTATTATTCCATATTGGTCAGCCAAGAGGGTGTCTACCTTGATAATAAAACTGTATTTATTATTCACAACAGTTTTAACTAAAATGATAAATTTTAAAGGTGTTATACACATAAATAAAAGTGACTTTTAAAAAAAGCAAAGGGAAAGGAATATGGAAGGGATGGAGGAAGGGAGGGACTAGATAAAAAGGCAAAGCAGAATGGGTTAAGTTTTTAAGCTGAACTTGAAGGCCTGCTTTGCAGCTCCCTGAACCTGCTCCCTAACTCCAAAACAAATACCCTTAGGTCTGCAACAAAGAGAAGAAACAAAAGCAAAAAATTGGCTAATGGAAAATATGGAATGGAGATTATATCAAGGGCTATACTTGTCAATATGACAGCCACTTAAAATTAAATGAAATTAAAAATTCATTTCCTGGCCTGGCACAGTGACTTATGCCTATAATCCTAGTACTTTGGGAGGCTGAGGTGGGAGGATTGCTTGAACTCAGGAGATTGAGGCCAGACTGAGCAAAAGCACATCCCTGTCTCTACTAAAAATAGAAAAATTAGCCAGGTGTCATGGTATGCACCTGTAGTCCCAGCTACTTGGGAGGCTAAGACAAGAGGATAACTTGAGCCCAGGAGTTTGACTAAGGTTGCAGTGAGCTACGATGACACCACTGCACTCTACCTAAGATGACAGAGTGAGACTCTGTCTAAAAAAAAAAAAAAAAAATTCAGTTCCTCATTTGCTCTGGTCATACTTCAAATGCTCAATAGCCACATGTGGCTAGTGGCTATCATCTTAGATGGTGCAGAGAGAGAATATTGCCATGATCACAGTAAGTTTCATTGGACAGTATTGGTCAAGGAAGGAAAAGAAATGTGATTAGGAAAGGCCCCACAGTGCTTCTAAGGTGGTAATGTGTCATTTCTTAACCTAGATAAAAGCCATGGATGTTTTATTATTCTTCCTTAAATTTTTATAAGTTTTTACATTCTTCCAGAATATATATAGCAAGACTATAAAAATGTTGGTTTCTACAGATTACATTATGGCATACCTAGACAATCCAAACAACACAATTCAAGTTTCCTAAAGTCAAATAATAAACAAAATTGTACTATATGAAACAAATCTACAAAAGCAATTTTTGATTTTATATTAGAACAATGAGAAAATTATTTCAATCATAACCATGATCCAAAAAGATATGAATTTCATAAAACCAAAACTTTAAGGAAGCAGATAGATGCCAAAACAGATGGGAATTGAGACCAAGTAAGACTTATGAATCCCATACTGAGACCAAATAAGCCCATTTACAATAGTAACAGAGAACAACATCAATGCTTAAAGTTTTGGTCAACCTCTTACAATTATTAAATTAAGTTTGGCCTCAAATTGCCTCTGTACTTTTTTTTTTTTTTTTTTTTTTTTTTTTGAGACAGAGTCTCACTGTGTCGCCCAGGCTAGAGTGCCATGGCGTCATCCTAGCTCACAGCAACTTCAAACTTTTGGGCTCAAGCAATCCTTCTGCCTCAGTCTCCCGAGTAGCTGGGACTACAGGCATGCGCCACCATGCCCAGCTAATTTTTTCTATATATTTTTAGTTGTCTGATTAATTTCTTTCTATTTTTAGTAGAGATGGGGTCTCGCTCTTGCTCAGGCTGGTTTCGAACTCCTGAGCTCAAACAATCCGCCCGCCTGGGTCTCCCAGATCCCAGAG
>CAUYSK010043201.1:0-10160 GCA_963575035.1 Avahi laniger
CTCCCGAGTAGCTGGGACTACAGGCATGCGCCACCATGCCCGGCTAATTTCTTCTATATATATTTTTAGCTGTCCAATTAATTTCTTTCTATTTTTTGGTAGAGGTGGGGTCTCACTCTTGCTCAGGCTGGTCTCGAACTCCTGAGATCAGAATGATCCGCCCACCTCGGCCTCCCAGAGAGCTAGGATTACAGGCGTGAGCCACCGCGCCCGGCCTAGAATTTCTCTCTTTGATGTTTAACCATACAGGCCCAAATTTGAGCTTTGTGAAAACTGAGACATTAGAAAGCTGTAACTTGCCAGGAGCACACAGCTGGCTGGTGTCACAGCTGGGATTAGACGCCAGGCCCGCAGACATCTATCCAGCCAGACACTGTTTGTCCACAGCATTCAAATTGCATCAGGGCATGAAGCTCCCAGAACTTACAAAGAGCATTAGCTGAGCAAGAATTTGCTGAGGGTAGAACTACGTGTATTTATGAGGAGGAAATACATGTTCATGGGATAAAGTACAGGACTATCTTTTGTGAAATAGCGTCTTATATAAATGGAGGTAATTCTCTTCCGTTTATGTGTCCAGAACTCATCATTAAAATTCACGTGAGAGTTATTGCCTATTATTGCGGTTCTACTATTGCCTGCTACCCCAGATGATGAATGAAGCCAAATAAATGTTATAGATTTTTTTAAAGTTGCAAATAATATGGACAACAGCAATAAACTTATGACATTTCACCTCACTCAGCAAACGTAACACGAAGGTCAGGAAGGATAAATGTTTGTTAGAGAGAAAGAAAAATGTATTATTACAACTTCATAGTCTTCTACTACTGAGTGATGATCTTGCATCACATTTAATATTTCTGTGAAAAATGGGATCAAAATGTATGCAAAGGAGAAGTAATTTATCACTGTAAAGAATTGTGCCAGGGCTGTAGGGAAAATCATCAGTGAGGCCATTTAGAGAAAATGTCATTGGGATGTGTATTTATTATTCTTCCCATTTTCTTGAATCAGTTCATGTTTCATTCCGTAGCTATATACTGAGTGTCTGCGCTGCACACGGTGCTGGACTCTGGGGAACAAGAGAGAACACAGCAAAGTGCAGCCTTTTAAAGAGAAGAGAGTTTTGTGAGAGATGCCACACTGCAAGGGGAAACCCTTGCAGCCTACAGACACAACAAAAGGCTGTTGCAGTAGAGATATAAACTGAGAAATAACCCCATTAGTGGAAAGTAAATAGTTTAACTCCTTTTCATTATAAGAACAGAGCACTGAATTTACCTAAATTTTGTGAGAATAAAGGAATGACAGTTCTATTTTTCAGACCCCCTTAAATTTTTACATGGAAACCTAGTGTTACCTGTACCATGTGTTATGACAGTTATATTTTATAGGAATAAATGTTGCGTATGATAAGCCTTAAGGCTTGAACAATTCCTTTGAATTATATAAATAAAATTTGAGATTGTGAGGATTTCTGAGGATATATTCATGTGGGAAAAGTGTTATTGGACATATGTCCCAGACAAAGAAGTTCACCTTTTTTCACTTAGGTTTCCAATTGCATCCTGCTGTGTGTGCTTTTTCAGAATGGTAACTTCGCCTCTGTTGGTATAAGCTTCTGTACATGTAAACTACATTTTCAAATCTTGAATTAATAAAATTTCCCTAATATCCCAAAGATTGTCTTCTCTTACTAATCATTGTGTTTTTTCCTATTATGAGAACTAATTGGCTAAATTTCATAGGTAAATTTAAACACCTTTTATTTTTCAAAATAATAATGAAGGAGAAAATACTGTTATGACATGATTTCAGAAATACCACAGTATCAACAGAAATGAAATTTCATCATAAGGATCTCTTTTATATCTTTGCTAGCCAATTGGTTCTGATCATATGCTCACTCAACAAATATTTAATAATAATATAATTGTCAAAATTTCTGATTTAGGCATTGCAAAGAATAAAAAAAATTATAGTTGGAGTTAATGTCAATAGCACATTTATTTAATGATTTATATTTTTTACAAAACTTTTCCATACATTACCTAATTTAAAATTTAAATCATCCCTGTAAGAGAGAAGATAGGAATTAGTATCCTCATTCACTGGAATAGGAAACAGGCTTAAGATCAGTGACTCTTCAGCCAGGTGTCCAGGGAAGGATAGAGCTGGGCTTCCAATTCAGGTATTCTAATGCTGTTCTCATCCTGAATTCTGTGCTCAAGGAATCACAAATCACCACTAGTCTCTCTCTCTCTCTCTCTCTCTCTCTCTCTCTCTCTCTCTCTCTCTTTCTCTCTCTCTCTCACACACACACACACACACACACACACACACACACACACACATACAGGCTCTCGCTCACATGCATACACACACTGCAATTCAGGTTGTGGGGGAGGTAAGGCAATGTGCCGATGGGGTTCATTATCAGGGAAGATCATATTCAGTTGATGGTAAGGAGGGAACCTTTCATGGAAGAATTGGTATTTTATTAAATGACATTTATCTAGTGCCTGCTGCGTTTCAAGTACTTGATAGGCATTTATAGATAAATGGCACTTCATTCTCTACTTTCAATTAGCTGAGAGTTTAAGGGCAAAACTAGACAATTATAATACAGGCTAATATGCAGAAATGTAGATTGCTTTAGAATCACTTGTAGGAGTGGCATGTCACTCAGACCACACAGAGCGGGTAATACTTGAGCACTGAAATAATGGAAACATATTGATGGATTTTAAGCAGGAGGGTTATATCTGCTATGAAAGGAAAAAAGATTTATTATAAAGGAGGCTATTTGAGAGGTTATTGCAGACATCCAGTCAATGAATGTTTAAGGACCATATTAAGGCAAGATCAGCAGAGCTGAAGAGCACAGATTGAGAGGTCAAATGAGCAGTATTTGGGGACAGTTTGTATGCTGGAGATAAAGGAAGGGAAGGAGTCAGGAGCGGGTCTCACATTTTTTTGGCTTAAAAAGATAAGCTTCCTTTCAACACATAAAAATTTATCTTGTGGAATTGATGAATTTTCGGCTAAAAGAAAATAAGAGCAAAGTCGTGGTGCATGATTAATAAATAGTTAATATCAACATTAATTAGAACATAAAGTGTAAGTAGGAAAGTCATGAGAGACTTCTGAAGCTTACTAGTTGCCAACACTGTTTTCGATTCATGTTTTCTTTAATATTTCCCTGTCCCACAATGAGGTAGGTAGGTAATATTATTATCTTTTTTTAAAGATGACTAATCTGAGACAGAGAGGAGTAAAGTATCTTGCCCAACCAATTAGATAATGGCAAATTCAGCATCCAAACATAGTTTGTTCTCACTTTTAGCCTCTATAACTTCTCTGTCTGAGGTTATCCCCACCCCCACAAGATCCTTGAAACAGAATAAAAACTTCTCTGTGATATTTAATTTTGGGGATTAAAGTTACATGACTTTAGACATTGTAAAACAGTGATGTTTTGTGATTTCTGTTTCTTTATTTTTTCTTTATTTATTCTAGAAAGCTCACACTTAAGGTCTTGTTGAAAATATTAGACATTTTATTATAATTAAAAATTGTAGCAGCAAGGAAATAAATACAAAATAATCATGAAAATATGTTATTATAAATTAATGATATATAATATGTTTATAGTATATATTTTCTCAGTAAATAAAGGACAACTGGAATGATGATGAAGGTTTAGAAAACATTTGCATAAAAAGTTGAATTTGACCTTGCTAACAGGGATGATACCACTAAGAGCGTAAAGATAGAATAAAAAGCAATTGGAAGACAGATCCATGAGGAATGCCTTAATGTGGTGTGCTTTGTAAAGATGACTATGAAAGACTGTCAACTGAAGGAAGGAGAGAGAAGAGAGGGGCATAGTTTAGCCTGGCAGAACCAAGGAGAAAGAAAAGGAAGTTGAAGATTGGAGAAAAGTGCTTCTTCAGAACTACTCCTATGCAAATTTCACATAAATAGAGACCTTACCTGTCACATTTACCTGTCATGTTAATGCAGTCTCCTCCAAACCTAGAACAGTGCATGGTAGGTTCTTAAAATTTCTTGGCTAATGTGGGATAAGTGAAGTAGAATAAAATGTAGATGTGGTGGATGGAATGAACTGGACAAGGAAGAATTACAAGTTCTTTATTCTGACATATTAAATATAAATGATTTCAATAGTTACGGTGCGTGAGCAGAAAGGGAAAAATCAACACAAAGATGTGGTTTGTTAGGATACAACGTTCAGGGTTTTCTTTTCTTATTTTTTGGAATTAGTTGGGATTACAGGGAATTAGAAGTTTTCCAATGACAGACACTGAAAGAGATTGAAGCTCAGCTGTCAAATCCAGGAAAAAATGTACAGTATCTGTCTTGTTTTTTGTGCATTTTCTAAACATAATACCAGCAGGATTGTTACATAGAATATTTATACTCTATATTTTCTCTGTAAATAAACAGTTACAGGAGACAACTGAAATGATGATGAAGGTTTAGAAAGCATGCATGAAAGTCAAATTTGACCTTGTTGGAAGAAATGAAACCACTAAGAGACAGAGTGTAAAAAGAGAAGAGGAAACAATTGGAAGACAGATCCTTTGAGAACATCTTTTTCGTTTGGAATGTAGGAAAAAGATAAGGCGGTGAAAGACAATTACAGGGAGAGGAAAAGTACCAAGACGGTATAATTTTACTTGGCAGCAATGTGGAGAAGGAATTAGAAGAGAACAAGACAGTGGGAAGAGAGAGAATTCCCAGAAGCAAGTTTTTAACTAATAAATTTTTTGACTAATTTAACTAAATTTTTAACTAATAAATTCAGCAAAGTTAAGAAAGCTAGATCTGAAAAAAATATTATAGATTTCAGTGACTAGGAGATTGTTACTAACAAGTGATAGAGACATTTTCAGACTAAAGTCGAGGTCAAAGTATACAAGGGGTGGGTTAATGTTGGAAGTACAGTGACGAAGGAAGGAGAGAGATTTTGTGTGGTCTCCATATTTTGAGGGCAGAATTTCTCGATGATGAATCAATCTTTCACCTGCAAAGGGGCTATTAACATTCCTGATTGTGAAGCAGTCTATGATGATTCATCGAAGTGAATGGTGATTTATAAGTATAAAATATGTAAAACGAAAATAAGACATGCCCACGTCCTCTCCCATTCTACTAAATAACCATGCGAGGTTCTCCAGACTGTATCGTGTGTGCTGTATTAGCAGCACCAATGAACAGAATGACCCAGGAGAAAAAGATGCGTGTTGGATGCACCATCAGCATTGTTATTGGCTTATATCATCTGGGCTTGTAATAAAAAGTGAAATAATCAGCAAATTGCTTACACCCAGGAGATTATCATTTCTGCTGTTTGACCTAAAATGTCTTTTAGAAGGACTTGCCTTTGCTGAGTTTCTCAAAGTCGGTATTAAATATTTAATTACAGAACTGAGTGAGAGCATCTTTACCTAGTCTTTGCAATCAGGTTTGAGTCTCAAGACATAAATGTAATTCTATTATTAATCAACGTAATCATTCAGAGACTTATAGTAGTGTTTCATAGTGTAATTGTATGGATCATGAAGCTAGAGGTGAAAACTGCACAGTTTTCTGTTCCTTCCTTTGCCTCCAGAGATGACTATATATAGAATGGAGGTATTGTCTAATTCATTTTAGAAAGTTGTCTTTGGAATTATTTCCAGAGCTTATGAAACATTATTGTGGATATTCTCAGTAGTAGTAAATCTTCCTCCATTACAGGATGGATCAAAGTTAAAAAAAAATGGCTTTAAATTTTGGAGACATCATTGGGAAATAAGGTAGAGATCAAAATGAATAATTTCATTTCTAATCAAGTGAGGAGTAATTCCAAAGTACTGCAGCTAATTTTCTTGTATAATGTGTGGATAGGCTCACGTATCCAAGCTAAATTGACGGGAGCATCAGTATTAGGAGGCAAACACGCCGGGCGCACTAGCTCACGCCTGTCATCCTAGCACTCTGGGAGGCCAAGGAGGGAAGATCCCTTGAGGCCAGGAGTTTGAGACCAGCCTGAGAAAGAGTGACACCTTGTCTCTACCAAAAATAGAAAAAATTAGCTTGGCATAGTAGCATGCAGCTGTGGTCCCAGCTACTCTGGAGGCTGAGGCAAGAGGATCACTTGAGCCCAAAAGTTTGAGGCTGCAGTGAGTTATGATGATGCCACTGCATTCTACCCAAGGTGACAGAGTGAGACTCTGTATCAAAAAAAAAGAAGGCAAACATTGTTGGATATTTGGCAATGGAGTGTTAGGAGCATAGCACTAAATTTTTCATCTTCATATGGTTACTGCAAACTGAGGAAGCAAAGTACCTTAGCTCAGGTCAGCATTCTGATTGATTGCTTGTTGTAAATCTCAATGACATCCTTATCATGCTTGGAAACAGGGAAAGTGACAGACCTCAGGTAAAGAGAGTGAAATGAGCACCATTGACCACATGTCTGTCAATTGCATGCACAGTAAGGGGACATTAAGGGAGAAATATCCAGAAAAATAGAGAACATAGGCCAATAGACAATTGAATATGTGCCGTGAAGAGAGAAAATATAAGAGAAGGGGGACGAGGAAGACCTAGCATAGTCAGGATAGAAAGGCCATTGTTGTAAAAGTATGTTAATTGGGGAATTAGCTGAATTGCCTGGAAAAAAAAGGAGTCTTCGTAGTTTGGTGAATTGTAATTTCTCATGAAGTTTAATACAGCTTATGCTTGTTGTTGGGCCAAAGCCAGTGTTTCCAGATGGCCACAATAACCAGGAGATCCCTCGACAACTCACTCCAGAGCCTAAAACAAATGGAAAATGAAAGGTATGGCTCCTTATTAAGATTGTCTATGCATCCAAACAGTGGCATTCTTTACCAAGCATTCTGCTGATGCTGTGACTGCGGTTGCCACCGCAGAAGCTATTTCACTTAAGATGAGAAGACGTCTCATTAATAACTCACATTGCATGATATTCCTCTGGTGTCTGGACGACAGGCCAACATTTTGCAGGAAATGAAATAAAATAGACCCAGAGAAAATTTTATAGCAGTTCTCCCTTTTCACATGTCATTTGGAATCATCAATTTCTGAACAAATTTAAGATTTAAGATACACATGTTAGTACACATATATTTATGTCTGAAATAAGAACTCACTCCAGAGTTTGCCTAGTAGCGTTTTCACAATGAAAGATCTTTTCCGTGTATGTGAAGAATGGGCATAGTCATCAAAGACATTACAGGTTATTTTCAACTTCTGTACCCAGACAAGAACATAAAGTATGTACCTGAATAAAAGACAGTAATCTCCTCTTTGCATTATGTTAAGGTAGGAAATAAATTGTAATCAAATACATTCAATTGCTTTCTGAGATAGTTCAGTCTGCTCTGAAGAAGATTGGTAATAAAGGAGATGTCAATTGATACATTACACAGATATAACCTGGGAATTTCAGAAAATGCATTATGTTAGAAAGACAGAAGTGAGTTGAATGTTAGGGATTATTTAAAGACAAATAGAAATCTTTGATAAATAAGGGCCACTTAAAGAAATAGGCATCTTGCTTTCCTTTCAATTTGTATTATATAGCAATTTTAAAATATTGCCTATTATTTATTGATTGGAATTGGCTATTATTAATATAATTGCACATGTGATATTAATAGAAACACTATATTCATGAAACAAATCTATTTTTTATAGACCATCTATTTTTGTGAAAGAAATAAAATGAAATAAGATAATATTTGTCTTATCTTTCAAATTTGGTGAATTAATTTAAAAGAGTGCTTGATACCATGTCCTGGGTTGTTACATAATGTTGCTGGATGGCTGATTTCCATCCTTGGATTGAAATGGCCCCTGAGATTGAAAAATATCAGATATTTATTCATTTTTTTATTTATTTATTTTTTGATGGATGAGTAGGTATAATTTTTATTTTATTGTTTACATTTAAAAATTTGTTTTAGATTTCGGTGGTACAAGTGCAATTTTGTTACATGGATATAGTGCATAGTTGTGAATTTGGGGTGTAATCGTCACTCAAATTGTGTACATTATACCCAATTAAGTATTTTTTCATTCTACAGCCCCCTCCCAGCCTTCTACCCTCTCATACTTCCAAGTCTCCAATGTCTATTGTTACATTCTATGTCCATTTGTACACATTATTTAGCCCCTACTTATGAGTGAGAACTTTATGTTTCTGGCTTATTTCACTTAAAATAATGGCTTCCAGTTCCATCCATGTTGCTACACAAGATATGATTTCATTCTTTTTATGGCTGAGTAGTATTCCTTGGTGTACATATACACACAACCTTTTTTAAATCCACTCGTCATTTTATGGGCACTTAGGTTGATTTCATATATTTGCTATTGTGAATGGTGCTGCCATAAACGTGACTCCAGGTATTGACATAACGATTTATTTTCCTTTAGGTATATGCCCAGTAGCGGGAAAGCTGGTCAAATGGTGGTTCTATTTTTAGTTCTTTGAGAAATCTCCATACTCTTTGTTCATTTAAAGCCATGTTGTTGGTCTGACTACCATCACCTCATTAAGCACTGCACCTTGCATGGTTTCTCCAGAGCATTGCAGGGGATCAGTCTTGGACAAAGTAACCCCTACTTCTCAGAGAGATATGATCACATTTATGTTTGAAAAGAGCATTCCGATTATATTGTGGAGAATTGAATGGGAGGGACATAAGCAGAAGAGGGAGAACAGTTGGGTAGGTATTCCCCTAATCAAGTGTGAAAAAGCAGTATTATCCATTAGTTAAGAGTACGGATTCTGATTGCCTATATTTGAATACAACATCTATCACTTACCAGCTGTGTGACTTGTGTAAGTCACTTAATCTATCTATGCATCAATTTTCCTATCAGTAATTGGGAAATAATAATAGTTCCTACCTCAAGGGCTATCATAAGAAAGAAATGAGTTAATGTACCACAGAACATGCCGAAGCACAAGGCAGGCGAAATGCTAAGTATATGGTGTTAGCGAACCAGGAAGGTTGGAATGGGTAGAAAAATGAGTGGACCCCATTTGAGTATATGCAGGTATTATAATGAGCATGACTTAGTGATGGGCTGACTTTGGGGGAAGGCGTGAGAGACAGTAGTGTCATATGTCATTCACTGGAATGGAAATATCACAGGACAAGGGATTGCGGGAGTGATGGGGACTTTCAAATACAATATTATTATTCTGTTAAAAACGATAACCCTTAGCCAAAATATGTTGGCAATATTCTTTGTTTTATATATAGTGGAACATATGGGGTAAGTTAGGTCACTCCATGAGAAAGATTAAGATCACGAGTTCTTTATTTAATTACTACCTGATTGAGTGACACAAGGTGAGAACTGTCCCTTTCCAGAGACATGTCTCCACATGTATGATGTGAGTCTGGCATCTGTCTTCTCTTAAAGAAGTCTTGGTCAATTCTCCTTACTTTATCAGCCGGGCTGTTTGTCCCTCGCTGCTTCTTTGCAGTTTCGCACAGCCGATCCTGCGGGAGAGCGCCTCACTCGCGTGTGGGTGTCCGTGTTCTTCACCTCCCACTGTGGGAGCAGAGAGCCAGGAGGTCTCCCCGAATCCGACATTTTTCCCTCTCCGAATTCTGCTTTCTTAAGGCGGTTTGAGCACACACGTTGACGGCTTCTTTACTCCCAAAAGTTGTGCTATCCTGTATGTTGGGGCAACTGTAGCTGCTTTCTGTGAGAGAATGTGTGCGTTTGTCTCTGCAGCACCATGGATCTTATATGGGGAAAACTTATAATGCAGAGAATTCTGCTTTCTTTTTTTTTTCTTTGTTTTTTTTTTTTTAATTTTTTAACTTTATTTCAGCATATTATGGGGGTACAGATGTTTCTGTTACATATGTTGCCCTTGCCCCCACCTCCCTCCCTAAGTCCGAGTTTCAAATATGTCCATTATTTGGGTGGTGCACATTGCACTCTTTGCGCATGCATATACCCCTCCTCTCCTCCCTCCTCCCCCCTCCCTCCTCCCCCCGCCCAACGTCCAATAGATGTTATTCTTATATGTGCACTTATGTGTTGATCAGTTAATACCAATTGATGATGAATACGTGTGGTGCTTGTCTTTCCATTCT
>CAUYSK010043202.1:0-20841 GCA_963575035.1 Avahi laniger
AATAGAAATAAATTATCTGGACAACTAAAAATATATAGAAAAAATTAGCTGGGCATGGTGGCGCATGCCTGTAGTCCCAGCTACTCGGGAGGCTGAGGCAGTAGGATTGCTTGAGCCCAGGAGTTTGAGGTTGCTGTGAGCCAAGCTGATGCCACGGCACTCTAGCCCAGGCAACAGAGTGAGACTCTATCTCCAAAAAAAAAACAAAAAAACAAAAAAACAAAAAAAGAAAACTAATACAAGACCTTTAGCAATCTGGATCCAACTTACGTACCTAAAACATCCCGCTACTCTGACCGTGAATCACTGTACTAGCCAATCTGGTCCTTGCAGTCCATAAACAAGCTCATTTGTTATTAATCCCACACTGCTCCTCCACTCCAGCCATGTCTCCTGCCCCACTGATTCAAACCTGGTTCTCCAAGGATGAGTCAGACTCAAGTCTTACCTTTTTCACCTTTTAACCTGGTTGCCCAACAGGACTTCCCACTTAGGGACTTCCAAGTGTCATAATATGCTTCAAAAAATTATATATTTTTGTTAAGCTTCTTTATAATTTTCTATCCTGATGAAACTTTATGCCCTTTATGAACTGAAAACATGTCTTCTTTATGTCTGGCAAAGCACAAAACAATGAATACACAGTAAACATTCCTTAGGAACTTGCTCACTTCACTTTAAAATGCCCACTTGGAGATTTTTATGTGTATTTTCTAATTTGCTAAAATGACAGAATTTGCCATTTTTTTCCCAGCATACTTAATTTCAGCTTGTATCACAGATCAGCTGTGCAGAGTCCTAACTGATGTGATCCAGTGACAGGAAGAACTTAATGTCATTTATATCCATCAAATGGGTATTCTTTGCAGGGACAGAGTTCTCACTTGTTGCCTACTTTTCCACTTCATCCCATTTCCGAGGACTTCAGTGCTAACAACATCAAAGTCATAATCAGACCATGTGGGGACAGCTCACCAACCTTAGCGACAGCACTGTTGTGTCTCATTGCCTAAATAACGTCTCCAACTTTCATTGCAGTAGATAGACCAGATGAACAATGACACCTGCTACCCCCTCAAGAATAAGCTCCTACTTTCCATCATAAAGAGAATTTGAAGTTTTCATCCCGATAGTAAGGAGATTTTATTTATTTTTTTAAACATACAAAAATAATTACATTAAAACAATGACATAGATTTGAGGAGGGATATTGAAAATTAACATATTATATAATCCCAACAGAGACCAAAAAGATTCCTTGCTTTACTGTTGGGCAAACAAGAACAATTAAAGTCTATTTTATATCCCAAAATAAAAAAAGAGACTTGCTGGAAATAACAGTGCTCAGTGCTTACAACCCAAGCTAGTTTATACTCTTGTTAGATCAGTCCAAATTCTTAAGGCTACAAAAATTCATTTCTTAGAGCAAAGAAAAACAAAAATCCACTTCAGGACAAAGTTATTCAAGATAAAAGGAAGGTGTATTTTCAGTGAGAGAACTTCCTGCCGTCAGATGATTTCTTAATAATGTTTTTAAAGATTTTGGACTTCTCAACTTTCCTGGCTTTTCGGTGGCTGAATCCACCGCTGCCTTCTCTCTGTTCACGCTTGCCTTCATTGCTGTTCATGTTCAGATCAACAAAGGAGACACCTTGAAACCAAATGACAGAGCGACTTGAGGCAAATGTAAAGATCCATTTCAGAGCATGAGAATCACGTGCTCGTGTGTATGACTTACATGCTTCCTGGGCTGACTGATGAAGAAAGTAGTTCTTTTCAATCAATTTTTCAAGCTGAGACTGAATGTCAGAAATTTTAGACTAGAAAGAGTCAAATTCCTTAATGGAACCTTGGATTGCTTCAAGGAAGGAAGGAAACCCAATTCTTCTGGGCACAAAATGAACAAGGCATATTCTCCTGGTTTAAGCCTCTGGCTATTCTGCCCACACAATGACTATATTTCTAGGGTCCTCTGGATAATCATACTGAACAATCGAGCCCCCTTCAGGAACATCCAGCCCTCTCCCTGCCTTATCTGGACATAAAAATATCCTTGAATCTGCACTGAAGAACTGGAAGAATGTGGTTGTGTGCTTATATTGTTTCTGCCAATGAATGGCCCATGTAGGCACATCAATATAGTTCACAACTCCATGGTATTTCACAGATTTACAAGATGAAAAGACCCTCAGTTTCTTCTTTCAGTTCTTCTTAAGGAATGTGAAGAGCAGAAGGAATCTCTTTTCAGAGGGACAAATAACATGTCTCTGCTCAAGACCATCCACTGTTGCATTAGCTTCATCTTCATCAATACCAACATGCAATGGCTCCTTTTTCAGAGAAATTCTTGCCAGGTCTTCAACTTTTTGAGTTTGTGTGGCAGAAAAGAGCATGATCTATCTATGTGTTGATAGAAGTTTAATAATTTGCTTTAATTTCTTTTCAAACCCAACATCCAAGATGCAATCAGCCTCATCAATAACCAGACACTGCAGGTTTTTATACATAAACCCTGGGGTAGTCTGTCTATGGTTCAAGAAATGGCCTGGTGTGGCCACAGTGGTGTTGGTTCCATTTGCAAGTTTCTGTGTTTCAGCAGATCCATTACTGCCACAATGGCATTGACCCCATAATTAATCTTTACGTATGAACATGGTGAGTCATTAGCTCCTTAAGCACACCAAGAGTCTGCATGGCCAGTTCTCTAATAACCGAGAGAATAAGGATTTCTGTTCCATTCCTGAGCATGTAACTTTGGGATCTAAAATTGTGTCTGACATACAGTAGAGTCTCAATAAATAACTTTTGAAAGCAAAAGTTTTAAGTACAGTGGTTGTTAACTTCTCAAGTCACTTTCAAGAAGTCAAAACATGGATACAAATATTAAATATCAGTACAAGATGTATCACAGGATGGGCTGGGTGTATTGGTTTCCTAGAGATGCTGCACAAATTACCACAAATGTGGTGGCTTAAAACAGAAACATATTCTCTCACAATTCTGGAGGCCAGAGGTCCACGCTTTCTTGAAGGGCTCTAGGGTAGAATTCTTCCCATACCTCCCTCCTAGCTTCTGACAGCAGCTAGCAATCCTGGTGTTCCTTGGTTTGTAGCACATATTCTGATCCCTGCCTCTGTCCTCACATTGCCTTCTGTGGGTCTGTCTTATAAAGATATATATCATAGCATTTAGTGTCCACTCAGATAATTCAGGATAAACACCTCTTCTCAAGATCCTTAACTTAATCACATCTTTTGCAGTCTTTTACCATATAGGGTAACATTCATAGGTTCCAGGGATTAGGATGTGGACATATGTTTTCAGAGCCACTATTCAATCCACTATAGTATGTGTAAGTTGGCGGAGTATCCAAGACAAATCATGGGAACTCAGAGGGAAGAGAGCCAATAGGCTGGAGTGATGGCCGCATGGTCTCAACACTTTAAGTGTTAAGGTAATTTGTAGGTATCACCATGGCTCCTTTGAGGTAGCCCAGTGATGCCACTGCCCTTGAAGAAGCAGCTAAGGAATGGAAAGGATGTGTGCATATTACAGAAAGGCTAGCAATAAGGACAAGATCAGGATTTAACTGTCTTCTCTTCAAGTCTTGACTTATTACCTATACTCTTTCATCACCCAAAATGAATTTAAGAAAAATTAAATAATAGACACATCACAGAGCTTCCAACCATTATTTAAATGACAGGTTTTCAGCTTCTTCTTTCATTCCTGCTCAAGTTGTCATAGTGGATTTGCTAATGCAATACACCAGAGAAAAGGAATGCAGTATAAAAGCTAGGGGCTTCCCATAGTTAATAAATATTGACTCGACATCTTCCCTTAGCAAAATATTGTGAGGAATATGAAGATGAATTAGACAGGCATTCATACTCAGGGAGCTACTGTCTCATAGAAGACATGAGGTTAAGTAACAAGCACAAGGCAGCATGTCTCGCAGTAGCCCAGATAGACTATCCTGAGAGTTCAGAGCGAAGAGATCACTCCTGACTGCAGTCGTCAGGAAAGTCTTTAGGGAGCAGATGGCATCTGAATGTTAGGTAGATGGTGAGGGATTCTGGGTCTACTAGGGATGAAAGTGGATGCTGCTGCAATTCCCATCCCCCCAAAATGGGCTTTCAGAGAGGCTCATGGGACATCTGCATGCACAATAAGATTCAGGTCATGCAACTCCCAACTGTCCAATCAAAGTGGTTCCATGGTGGCATCTGAGCCACAGGGAGGTCCCAGTCCAGACACTATAACACAAGACACAGACCATAACCGGGCCCTTTTGTACCCTTCCTTTTGCTCTCCCTTTGCTGTGACGATGGGTCTGGTTGTCATCTGCGGCATATGTATCACTCTCTGTAAACCTGTATCTTGCTCTTGCCCTATAATCCTATGTTTGTCTCCTAAATAAACCTCATTTTCGTGTTTGCCTTACTCTGGTGTGTCTGGTCATTCTTCGACCATGAGTGAGCCAAGAACCGACATTTCAGACCAAAACCTGACATGAACGGGGCATTGAAAAGAAAGCGCTTGAATAAGTAGAACTGGAGGTGAAGAAGAAGGGGGAATGGGGTAGGGCAACTTAAGCAGAAAGGAGAATATATTTTTTAAAACTGTGGAGGTAAAAGATTAGAACATGTATTGGGAAACAATGAGACATTCAGGGTATATGCAGGAGAACAACCTGATAAAAATGCAAAGAAAAATTGTTACATGTAGTCCTTGACTGTCAAGCAAATGATATGGACTTCATTAAATAGGCATGGGGCTGTCATTAAAGATATTTTGAATAAGGAAAAGACATAATCAGATGTAATCAGAGTTGTTTGAGAAGATCAGTTTGACAGTGGTGTGAAGATGTATTAGAAGCCGGGGTAGGTTAGATGCTGGAAGATTAGTACAGACAGGAGTTAAATAAGGGTCTTGATTAGGGAGGCGGCCACGTGAAAGGCATGTGAAAGAAGCAGAAGAGCAATTTCAAAGAAAACTCAATAGGATATAATGACTTATTGGGTATATGGGATTGGAGGTATAGGAGACATCAGACATGAGTTTGAAATTCAAATATGATAATGCAAAATAGCAATGCCATTAACCGAATTTGGAAAGTCAAGAGGAGGAACAAGTTTAACAGCAAAAAGGATTAAATTAGTTTACAAATGTTAAGTTTCAAGAACCAGCAGGAGGTAGAGATGCTAAGAAGAAAGGACGTGATTACAGCATAAATGCAAGAGTCATTCCCATGGGGAAAATAATCGAAATCATAGAAAGTTATAACATCACAAAGGGGAGAGAGAATTCCTAAAGCTTAAGGATTGTCCATAATTACTGAATGGTAGAAGAGCAAAAGCTAGCCAAGAAGATCAAGATCAAGAAGAAATGATTTGGCCGAAGAAGTAACAAGAGTCCAAATGCTAAAGTGAACAGAATTTAAGAGAGAGGAGAATTTCAAGGAAAGGTCATCACTATCGAGTACTTCAAATTTTAAAACTGTGTTTTCAAGGGGGAGCCGATCATGACCCTGAAAGGCACAATCCTGAATGCTGTCATCCTGAATGTTGAAATCCTGAAAGATCAGCCTCCCTAAAATCTAAAATATAATTTTTAAAATAATTTTTTAAATTCTTTAAAAGATGTTTATTTGCATTTTTAAAAGGAGATTTATTTGGGAAACATATAAAAACATGACAGAACACTTCATAGGCTACTTTGCACAATAAAATAGGTAATAATAATAAACATATTTTTGCAAGAATAAACACTCTGTGTACTAAAAACACACAGGTATAACAGTTATGAGCAAACAGACCGCATTCATAAAGAAATGGGTCAAAAAGGGAAATGCATAAATGCATATCACTATGATTGGTAATTGTATGCACCCAGCTTTATAAACTGCAGTCATCTGAAATACCATCACTAACAACATAAGTCTTTTGATGAGATCGATCAAAAACTTCGATGGGTCACCACTGCAAATGCAGTCACCGGGAACCAGGATCTCACAGAGATTTTATCTTTCACAAACGCAAATGTACAAGGACATCTCTTCATTTGTTGAGGAAGTTTCAATGTTTTTATATATACTCATAACGCTTACACACGAAGTCAAGTTGTGATAATCTACTTTTGCAGAGTCAGATTTTCAAAAACTGCATAAAAGTAATTAGACTCTCTAAAAGTCTCTGCATAATTTACACCTCCAGTACTGGAAATGAAAGCAAGATGAAATACATAGCATAGCGAATTGTAAAAAATAACACACTTTAAAAGTGGAAAAAAAAAAACTAAAAAAAGAAAAAACTCAAAAAGACTAAAAAGAGAATTCACCATATGAAAAAGTGCACTACAGGGTAGACTGTGGGCAATTGCACAGAGATAGTCTGTAAGAGTTGCCCTAACATGATGCAACTACCCTGTGATTTTGATTTTCAGGATTTTAGACATTAGGAATTTTGGGCTTTAGGGATTTTGATCTTTACGTAGTTCAACATTTCAGGATTATGGCATTCAGGATGTTTTTCAGGATTATGATCCAAACCTTAACAAGGGTACAGACATGGCATTTGTGTTTAGGATGCTGGTGTTTTGTTTTGTTTTGCTTTGATGGGCAGAGGCCAAATTACAAGGAGAGAAAGACTAATTGGTAATGAATAAGGGTTGTAGATAAATTTTCAAGAAGTTTGAGGATAAAATATCAGAGGAAGAAGTAGGATCAAAAGAAAGTTGACATGTTTAGGTATTTGTTGCTGTTTTCTTTTTAAAATAATTGGTTTTATGCCAATCAACATTTATTTAGTGCCTATATTGTGCCATTGCACTCGTTGGCAAGATCCAGAGATGATTCGAACTTGATCCTTACTCTCACGCAGTAAACAATTTAATAGAGAAAATAGAAATGTAAGTACATTGCTCCACACGTGGTAAAGACTGCAGTCGGGTACGCGCAGGCCACGGGAGCTCTGAGGAGGTCCACCAGCCTGGCGGCCTGGTCTGGGGGAAGGGAGGGGACAGGGCTGAAGGGCCTCCTGAACCATGCCTGCTGGAGGGCTGGAGGCGAGGCTGGCCTGTTTAAACAAAGGAGTCAGGGAGAGAAGTACGGTGCATGTTTTCTGCAAAGACAAAGAATCTTACAGGAGGGAAAAACTGAAGTTGATGAGAAAGGAAGCAAATAACGGCAGCATGGTTCTTAGGGAGGTGGGAGAGGGTGAGCTGAGGTGGGCCAGTAAAGGAATTAGCCCTTCCTGGGAGGAGACAAGAGGGAAGAAGACAAAAATTAATGAAGAAACAGGGCACTGTTCACGGAGCAAAGAAAGTGGCTGAGGGAAGCAGGTGTGGTGCCTCGTTCCTCTTTACAAAATGGAAGGTCAGCCAGCTGCCGAGAGCAGCGTCAGGGCTGGGAAGGGCAGGGAAGTGACGATTAATAGATTAATAGTCTTCCGTTCTTTTAAAGTAAAAACACTTCTTTAAATCAAAGGTGGTCTGGAGCTCAGTCTCTTCCTAACGTGCCCAGTGTGAAGAAGCAGGCGGTGAGATCTTGGGCTCTGGAGACAAACTGTCGGTGCTGGTCTCATTTTCGCCACACACTGAAGATGCGATCGAGTGGCTTTATGATGTAAATAGGCCTGTGCCCGTGTCTGCTCATCTATAAACCAGACAAATAAGAGCACCTAGCTCGGAGGTTTGTGGTACGGAGTGAGAGAACTCAAACATGTCACGTGCCGAGAACGGTTCCTGGCACATAACAGGTATTCAGAAAATGTTCGCCCTTGTCATTGCTAGACCAGTGCTATCCACTAGAACTTTCTGAGATGATAGAAAGCCCACTGTGTTGTCTAATACGGCAGTCACTAGCCACTCATGGCTATTGAGCGCTGGAACTGTGGCTAGTGTGACTGAAAATTCAATTTCTATTCATTTAAATTTAAAAAGCCATATGTGGCTAAGCAGAAGACTGAGCAACCATTTTAAATGGGATTTTACTGGTACAAGACAAGGCACTGAGTTCCATCCCCCAGGGTCCCTGGGCCTGAAATACTGTAGAACAGGCCAGGTAAAGATACGGCTGCAGCTCTTAGGACTTAGCTTTATTTTGTTGGTGTTGCTGATCAAAGACTGCAAGGAGAAAAGATGTGCTCACGATCCTTGTGCCTCCAGAGGAGGTTTCAGTTGCCAGTAGGATATTTATTAGATAAACAAGAGGCAAGTGGCATCTCCCCAAGAGAATAGAAGAGAGGTTCCACCTGCTTTCTGCGGAAGTGGGTCAGTTGAAAGCCATTAAGAAGGACGGCTGGAGTTCTGAGCAAAACAGAGAGCTGCCACACAGTGGTTTTCTTGAGCCCTGTTAATGTCTGCTGACAATGGTGTAATTTCACATCAGAGCCACCAAAACAGCCGATATCACAGCCTGTGCAACAACATGAGATTCATATAGTCTAGTATTGATAAAATGCAAAGGGAGAGGGGAGAAAGGTTATCCATGAATAATGCATTTCCTTTTGTGGATGCAGGAGGAGAAGAAACAAATGCATCATTAATGGGCTTAATGCGATTAGGGAGCACGGTGGAAGGGGGCCCAGCACCGGTGCCGCCAGCAAGGCCACCAGCAGAGGAGGCTGCGCAGAGTGGAAGGGGAGGGCAGGGGTGGATGGCAGCATTACTTTGGAGGTGCTGTTTTTTCTTTCCAGGATTTCAAAGCCTCTTCTTGAATCCAAGATTAGTTGTTATTTCTCTTTTCTAGAACAAAACAGCCTGGTGGTGAAAACATCATATTCCTGAGAATTTATGAAAAGGTATTATCACATTTGAAAAGCTTAATAATTAAGACGATAGTGTGGGGAAATGAAGAATAAAGCAACCCAAACAAAAGCACAGGAAGCAATTAAGTGAAGAAGAAAACATTCTTGAACATTGCCAAGAAAACAGAGACACAAAAGTTGCAAGTTGTGGCTTGCTGTACACAATAAAGCACTTTGCTGTAAAGTAGATATCTTGATTTTTGCAATATCAAATGTTTGAAATCTACTAGTAGGTTTATTTCACTATTTAGGGGAATTCTGTGTGTTTAATATATGTGGACATGAAAAAATCCTTTATGATGTAAATAATCATACCTAATCATGATCCCATCACAGGGATTTCTCTTCCTGTTCCATAGCGTAGTTGCAGGCTTCGGGGTCCAGCAGACTTGGGTTCAAACCAAGCTCTGCTTCCTGTTGATTATGTGACTTGCATGAGTTTCTTTACCTCAATGAGCCCCAGTTTCCTCCACAGTAAAATGGCAGTAATAATACACACTCACAGAATGTCACAGAATCCAATGCCATGAGGTCCCTATAGAAAATTCCTGAGAGTGCCTGGATCATAGTAAGGGCATAATAAATGCTATTGGTCCTTCAGGAAGGGGTTGGGTTGTGCATTCTCCCAAGAGGAAGTGGACTCCACAGAAGCTCTATGTGCCAAGGGCTGACTTGACTCTAGTTCAGACACAGAGGCTCTAGGATTCCTTCTCCTGCAAAACCACACTTGGGCTTGGGGTTCTTGTAGGTCTTCAGAATAAATCAGCAAAGACCTGGGTGATCAGAAATAGAGGAGCAGCTGCTGTCCCAGGCTCCAGATAATACCCTAACTGCAAGGAATTCTCCCTGAGCTGTTGTGACCCTGGCTCCAGCTGGCTCAGCAGCATGGAACTGTGACCCACCCTGACTCCACCCACCACCCAACCCCCAGTGTCAGGCTGCTGCTGCATGCCTTGAGTTCTCAACTGGCCAGCTAAGCTGACTGTTCCCATCTTGAAAGAGGAGCACTGCCTAGTCCATCAGATTTCAGGTTTTGATTTTCAATATCATCTTCCCTAACACTGAACAGTGTATGCTTGTACTATAGCAAAAGAAATAGAAACATGTTTTAGGGAAGCGAACTGCTAACCTTGCCTGAAGGAGGCAATGGGGATAGACATGGTCGAGGCTGGTGATGGGTGGCACAGGGCTTTGGCATAGATCAGACAAGGTTGAACCCAGCTGGAACAAGGAGTGGCCCTGGAGTTAATCAAGTCACCTTAGAATGTCCTGACTCCAGAGCAGACAAAGGACAGAGATCAGACACTGGCCCACCAGGCAGGGAGAGCTCCAGGCAGAAACACTCTTGTCTCTGCCCTAGGTTTTTGTTAGAAAAGTTGACCCTGAAGCCTGAAGCTTGTAACTCTAGACTGCTAAACTCAGAGCCTCAAGATTACTTCATTAGCTCAGATTCCTCTTGATCTTGGAAGAATCACAGTCTTTGTATTCCAGATCTGGTTCCTGTGAAGTTGGAAAGCACCCTCATGCCCCTCTCAGTCTCTGGTTCCATTCAGTAGGAAGAACAATTGTCTAGCCTAGCTGAAGCCTCCAAAGAAAAACTGTATCTTCATAAAAGCATATCCTCATCACTCTTAGAAAATATATGAGAACTCAAATTTCCCCCAGCTTCCTCCCTTCCTGAGGCCAGGACTTAGCATCAGGCTAGAATCCTAAAATATTTAGAAAATAGATGTTGGAAGAATGCTAAAAAGTGGCTTATTTATGCAAAGAAATTGTCAGATTAAATAGGGGAAATGTTTGGAAAATGCGCAGAAAGCAGAGCCTTCTTGAACAGATGAGTCCTCTCTAACTTTGCCACCAGCATGTTACCTGTGGCCATGATGCTGTAACACAAAGACACATCCTGATTTCAGGATCTGGTCTTAACAAACAAGTGCAACGTCAGTGGTTCAGATCCAGGGGGAGAAATTGCACTGATCTTGATCCTTGAGGATGAACCTAGTGTTCTCATAAGCCCCATTAAGGATAGCTCTACTGTAGAACATAATTCACTTACGGGCCTTGGAATTCACTTAGGGATAAAAAGATATATTTACAATCATCTAGGAGCTGTATTCCATTTCTACCCAGTATTCTTCATACTCATCCAAGAGGATCCTTACCTTCTGTTTAAAATGAACAAACAAGACACTAAACAGTCTAAGCCTTCTTTCACTCCCCACTTTTGCCTAGAAAATTAATAAGAATTTGGGTCTTATGGTGATCCAACAATGAGTTATATGATTGGGCAGAACATCCCTATCTCCCCTTTCCTTGCATTCCTTTTGGAAAATGCATATAATGTCATAGATGGCTTACCAACCTCGTAAACAAGACCTGAGAATATCTTAAAACTCTCGAGTTCCTTGTAAGAAAGCCCACATTCCTGTGAAATACAAATAGCAACAGAGAAATGCCCGGAACCAAAACTTCTTTCCATTTCAAGGAAATTGGAACAAAAAGTCACTTTGAAATGTAGGAGCAAAATAAGAAAAAGAAGTAGCAACCTAGATGTTCTATACCCCTCTCAGTTGTGAATGCTTACAGCAAGTCTTGCTAGTCCTGGGTGCAGGTAAGGTCTGAATTACAATAATGGAAAACACCTGTTGACTCAAACCGCCTGCACTTTAACTCTGGTCCCAGATGGGCCTTTGTCACAAAGCACTGGCTCTTCCCTTTTGCTAATAGAATCACATCATGAACAGGTGTGGTCAGAGTAATCTCCAAGAAAGTATTAAAATTAAAGCCTCTGGACTATTCTGAGGGTGTCTCTCCATCATCCCACCTTCTCTGTGCCCTAATAAATTCTCCTTTCCACTTCTCCCAAGGCTTGTCTCTTCTTTTTCCTTATTTTGGTCTAGGAATTAAAGTGAGACTTGGGGTGGAGGAGAAACCATAGCTTTTATTTCGTATCTCAAGGACCTGAAGCTGGAAGAAGACACCAACTGCTTCCCACCCACTTTTCTCAACAGAAACCATCTCTTTCCATCCACATCCAATTCTTATTTATTTTATTTATTATCTGTGATGCACTTCACACACTATATGTAGCAGAGTTTCCTAAGAATGATCCCTTTAATTCATTGTTTTAATAACACATTTACTAGGCACTTATGATGACAAGTCAATATATTAAAATGTTTCTCTTCACATGTGGTTTCATAAAACATACACACATATGCAAGATCCACTGTCCGAATATTACTCATCTCTAAGCCCTAAGGACTCTAAACAGCCCCAAGGGCAATCAACATCCCTTGTTCACAGCTCACCTGCAAAATCTTTTTGTTTTAGAAATGAAGCAGGGTAATCTATCCAGCTGATTATCTCTAAAGTGAATCATGTGGTTTTTACAAAAATTTGGCCTAATATCCCCCTTCTTGGGTTTGGTTGCTTTTTTGGTTTTTGTAGGTTTTTTTGTAGGCTTTGTTTTATTTTGTTTTGTTTTGTTTTTTTACCATTTTCTTTTCTTCCTGAAGATTATAGACGTGGTAATTCACTTGCGATGCACTAAGAATCTTAATCTGGCACCAGCATTGCTGGTAAATTGCTAACTTTTAGCATGAAATAAGGAAGCTTGTACTTGCTGCAATGGATAAAACGGCAGTTTTCGTGCATATTCACTTTTTTTTAATGTCACATCCATGTTTCTTTCTCAGAATAACAAATGACAACATGACGGCCTATTTTGGAGGTGGAAGAAAGAGAATCCCAACAAACCACCATAGAAAGCATCCCAGTTAGCTTGGATATTTGTGAGGAGCTGGGAGAGGGGAGTGCAGAAGAGAAATAATTACCTGTTTATTATCTCTCTATCAAATTACAGCAGTCCAAGAACCCCTGAATTCCAATTGACCTCAGATGCTGGGCAATGGAAGATGACCAGGACTGCTAAACTCAATGTCAGAGAATATATCATAATTTGTTGTACTCATTCTCTCTCTTTTTCCTGTTTCTTAATTTTTTAGTAAGAATGCCTTTAGTTTATTAACTTCTTCTGGGCCACTTAATGTTCTCATTAAGGGGGCTTGGCTGTTGCAATGCTCCTTTATCAATTGGAGATTGATTGTAAAAGCCAGCCACAGAAGTCTGGACCCCCTTGTCCTCACCAGTTTGCCAAGAGACATTACACAAGCCTAGTCTCTCTTTTATTTAGAGCAAACTTCCAAAGCTGAACAAAGGACAAGCCTCCTGTTAGTCGAGCTGCACAATCTTTAACAGCTGTACCAATACAAAAGAAAATATTTTTTGCATTATCTGCCTAACGTAAGGGCCTGTGTAACATCTGAGCACAGGGCCCATTACTAGAGGGCACTGCATTTTTAGCAAGGCAGCCAGAATTTTAGACAGGAATATGCATTCAACTGGCAAATGCAGCATAGCTCTATGTCATCCTAAATTTCTCCAAGAAGCTGATATGTTAAAATGTGTGAGAGATACACTTTCAACCTTTTCTGCTTGTCATTTTTGCTATTTTGATTCTGACTACCAAATCCACAATTAGACCACCAAAATAGCAATTAGGCTATGGCTGTGATCTCCCTTCATTTTGGCTTGCCTCTTCTCAGCATTGCTAATTCTAACTTGCAAGACAGAAAACTACTGGCTTTCCCTCTGGGATAGGCGATGGCTGAATATGCAATCACTGGCTCGCCTTCTTCCCACATCGAATGTTTACTGCTGGCCTAGTGGCCTATCCCGAGTCTGCCTGTACTGCTTTCTTATTCTGAAAATCATTCAGAATCTTCACATTTCCAAGAGAAATGCCCCCTCTTGTGGTGGTTTCTGGGTACTGCAGTCCTAGCTTCCAGCAGGAGAGCTGCAAGACGCCGGACTTCCTACGCGTAGACCTGGAAGGTTGCTAGGAGCTCCAGTCCGCCCAGTGGTGAAAGCCTTGAGCTTTTTGCTGTGAGAGCTGAATCCTCTCTAGCTGCATCAGGCTTTCAGATATAGGTTGAACCGTATGAAAGAGCCAATAGTCAACCATTTTTGACCTATAAAACAGCAATTTCAGACAGTTCAATGTAATGCATAAAGATAAGCCAGACAGGGGACACTCCTTAGCTAAACCCTATGACTGCCAGCCAAGAATGGAAATCTTTTCTATTCTAAGAAGTACAGTAAAGAGTTTTAAGCATAATAAATAAATATTTTTCAAGCCCTAAATGCTAGAGACTTTGCCAAGCTCTGAACATAAACTTTTCAAGTTTCTTGGTCATTTGGCAGTTGATTCTAAAAATCAGGCTTAAAATGTTGGACTTCGTAAAATTTGTCACTTATTTATTTAGGAGCTTTAGGCAATTAAATGACAAAACTACCTCTACCTCAGCACAGACAGGTGGTACTCTGATCAGGATTATTTATCCAAGCAAAGCAAATAGAGTAAGATTAAATGAGGTGCTGTAATTTTTCTCATAGATGTAATTATTTTGGAAGTGTCCTATTTATTTGTTTATAATGTGAGAAATTAAATACCATGTGATGAATTATGTGAAATAATCTTTTTTCACAATGTTAATTCATTATGCTAGCAAAATTTAAAAATAAAATTTTGTTTAATTATTTAATACTTAAAATCATTGATGTCAAACGGGAATAAAATTCAGCAACCTATTTTGAGAGACCTAAAAATCGATAAAAGATCAGTAACTCAATATTGCAAAGGACATGATCAAATGATTCACACACTTAAAACGGTTTTAAACACATGAAAAATGCCTGACTTCACTTAAAATTAATGCTATGAAAATTAAACCTATATTGAGATGTCATTTTCACCTTTCAGACTGGCAAAAAGTAAAAACTTTGTTGACATACTCTTCACAAGGTTATGAAGGAATAAGCACTCATAACATTTCTTTTTTAAGAATAAATTGGTATACTTCCTAGAAAGTACAATTTAACAAAACTATCTATATCTCAAATACATATACTCTAGGCCTCAGCAAATTTTTGTCTTGGAATATATCCTACAGATATGCTTATACACATATATGATGTATGCAAAATGTTATTAATTGCAGAATTACTTACAACAGCACAAAATTGCAAACAACCTAAAAGTCAGTCCATAAGTATACAGTTAAATAAAGTACATCCATATAATGGACTATTATACAGATGTTAAGGAAAGAAAAACATGTAGGAAGCTCTCCATGTACCAATATAGAGCATCTCCAAGATAAATTATTTGGAGGAAAAAGAGGTATGGAAAAGTGTGTATAATATGCCATTTGATAGTTACAGTAGGAGAGAGAATAACATATCTTCATTTTTGCTTTATAAACAAAGAAATTTTAGAGAAATACCCAAGAAAGTAAGAACATTGGTCAGTGGAAATAATTGGACCAAGCAGATTATAGAAAGAAAACATTTCACTGTATTCTTACTGGGGGGAGAGGGAATATGTGGAAGTATCACATATATGAAAATTAAATGTAATACAATCATTTGTGTCGGTAGGTTAAAAAAAGTCTCCTCTTCTCTCTTCAATCAATTTAATGAATTGTGTGTTGATGTGTAGGAAGAGTGTAAGTGAAACTGTTTAAAGGCTTCATAATACTTATTCCTTAATGATAAAACCCTTGTCTGGCCCCAAACCAACTAAGGATGCCGTTTCTCAGCAAACTAACAGTAACAGAATTTGAGACCCGGTAGAGCAGCTGACCCCAAAATATTAATAAAAGCTCTGCTGAGTGTCCAATTTTTCTTCAAGACCTCAGGCCACTTTTAGCATAAGAGCAGATGTCTGACAGCCGGCAAATGAGTCAGTGTTGCTAGTTTCTATATTAAATGAGTTTCACTAATACTTAAATAATTTAAAAGACAAACAGTTCTCCATCCTTCTGAGCCCCCTTCTTCCTGCTACTGCCAGTATTCATGCATTACTTCATAATTATGAGCACCCACGACATTTTCGGTGCTGTTCTAGCACCCAGGCGGACAGCTCAGGAACACCCCAAATACCCAGCAGCTTGAGAGACACATTCCAGGGTCCAGACTTAGCCCCAGGGCTGGTTCGCTCCTTGTTGTTGACCTCCAAAAAGTTGGGATTTAGTTATTTGCAGCTTAAGGGTGAAATGAGAACATAAATAAACCCACCTACAAACCCAGAAAGAAATCTGGTTAAAGGGGAGGACATCGTGGGACTGTTGAGCTTGGTAAAGTGATAAACGGTTATTGTGCCTTTTGTCCCTAAAAACAGGGGATTATTTTTTAAGTATACACATGCACTTGTCCATGGAAAAATTGTCTTCCATGAAACTGGTCCCTGGTGCCAAAATGGTTGGGGACCACTGATGTAAACAATCAGTAATTGGTACTTTTTCATTTGCTTAATTTAAAACAAATCAATACCTTACTTTTGTATGTCTAAAAAATGAAACAGTGATCACAATGCATGCAATAATTATAATCAATAACCCAATTTTTAACGTACTTTTTATTTGTGCCTGTAATGTAGCCCCAAATGCCAACTTCTATCATGACTTCAAAATTCTAACCAACTTTCAAGACCAAGATCAAATGTCACCTGCTTTAGGGCAATTTTCCTCAGTTTCACCAAATGTAAATCTCCCCATCCCTTCAGCTCCCATAGCGTACTCTGCTTATACCATTAGGATGTCAAACATATTCTGCATTATAATTTATATAGATTTTAAATACCTTAATGATAGGAACCCTGTTTTATTCCTCTATGCTACACACACTCACACACATACGCACACACACACTCAAAATAGTAGATATTTTATAAATATCTGTTGGATCAATGCATTAATGCTGCAAAATTGGATTCCAAAGATCAAATGTAACATTAACACATAAAAACAAAAGGAAAAAAGGAGTCTTAAATTAACATATCTATGTTAACATAATGACCTAGAAGAGTAGTTAAAACATAGGTAGAATTTTGTTTTTATCATTATTTATCCCTAAAATCCTAAATATAAATCTTGAGTAAAAGCTTATCTTCCCATATTGTACAGATTGATGAAAATCCTTCCGGTCATAGACAATTTATGAATTTTTTAAAAGAGAATATTCCGGGGAGATTTAGGTTACCTTCTAAAACGCATCAAACTTGAGTTCTAGTAAAAGTGTACAGAGTCTCTGTGTAACAGGCAGAGCAGTTTCTTGGATCTCCACTTTATTACCATTATCAGTGGTCGTTCTTTGTCATGCTCTTGCCTCAGCTGGGGAAATTCTGTGATAAAAGAAACACATACGTCAAATGTAATAGTAGAAAGCAAAGAGAAGCCAGAAAGCGAGAGTGACTATGTGAAGCATTTGTTTTTTTAGACCCTATGATGTTTTAAGCATATACCTAATGCTTTTTACACATACTGAATAACCAGGCTAATTAAAAAGCCCATACAGCTCTTGTTAAAATCTGTTCAAATTTTTTGGAGCACCTGTTATAACAGAATGCCCACAGACTTGATAGTTTAGAGCCAAGACACCTGCTACCTTATGTCTCACAGTATGTTCAGTTTTATACTGTTAGCAAAAAAATAAACACTTTTTGACATTTAGCAATCTTATACAAGAGATATGAAATTATCAGGAAGGAGTGATAGTTTAACCCTTCCTGTGCTGCTCTGGGAAACCACACCCTAGCTTCTCGAGAAGGAAGTGGATTTCTAATTTTGTCCCATGAAGTTACAATAGCTTCTTTAATCATCCCTAATCATGCAAAGTTTTCTGAAGAGTCCAGATATCTTTTGGAAATTTAGAGCAGGGACTTTTCTAGTTTAAAGTTCTCAGTGAGCTTACTTAATATACACATTTAAGTCATGGCCAATTTACAAATTAGCCTTTCAGTAAGCTCTTTAACAGAGCACATAACTGTTTAAACTTTGTCAGCTATGTAAAACTCCAAGACAGGTTTGATGATTATTCCTGGTGATATTTTTATCAGAACTTCACTTGAAAATGCATTTACTTTTGAAGGAGAAATCTGTAATAACTTTCTATAGTTAGGGAATTTTCAGAGTCCCGATATATACATAGGAACATTTGCATATCTCTTTTAGATTCAATTTTATGATTGACAAACACATTTTATAAGGATGATGTTAAAGTTGTTTTCAAGACACATACTTTCCAAACAGCTGCCATTTTTTTTATCTACAGCATTTCATTTCCTTGAGGTCTGAAGTCATGTCTCATTTGTCTGTGTTAGCTCAGAGTTGGACAATTGAGTGAACAAATATTTCACCTTAATTTAAAAAAAAGTCTTCAATTTTATGCTGTCACACAGTTTAAATTTTAATTCATGTTAAGGACATTCCTATAAAGAAAAACTGCTTTGATCTAGCCATTGCACTTCCAGCATTATTCCAACAGTAAAGTCACACTTTATAAAGTGTATATATAGAAAGACTTAAATATAAGAATATAATTTCCAGGATTGTCTACATAGCAAAAGACTTGAAACAGCATAAATGTCCCTTCATAAGAAACTGGGTAAATAAATTATGATTGATTAATACAATAGAATACTATGTAGTTAAGTGAAGAAAGAAATTCTATGGATAGTAATATGAAATAATCTCTAATACACATTGTTAAATGAAAAACACAAAATGTAAGCGCAAACAAATAACCAAACATACACACATACACACACACACACACACACACACACTTGAAAATTCATAGAAATATGGACTATCTTTGGAAGGAAACACAATAAATTGATGATGGTGGATCTCTCTGAGGGGACAAATTCAAGGATTAGGGAATAGAAATAGAAGGAATACTTATTTTTCACTAAAAATTCCTTTTGTACCTTTAGTTATTTGTATTATATATACATATTATCTATTCAAAATATCTTAAGATGAAAATTAAAATATTGCATTAAATTTGGGAGGAAAGAAGAAAATATGATATATTATGGGCATATTTTAATATTTTTATTTTCTTTTAATATTTAATATAATATCCTAAAGTAATTCTAAATTTCCAGACTGTTACTTGGTTAGCTATGATCAGTATTTAACAATATAAATCACAATTTAATGTCTAATCATGATGAAAACAGCTTTTGAATGTTGAATGTGTATAACTGTGTTCAAATACAAGCTGTTTTGACTTTTAACCAACATAGCAGATCTAGGAATGATTTTATTGCATAACTAGAAAACAACCTAGAATATATTTGTCTAAGATATTTTAAAGATAATGGGAAGCATTTTTAAATGTTCAAGAGAAATGATGTTTTAGTTCCTGTACGTCTATCAGAAGAGAAATTCTATTTGTATTGGGCACCAGAGAATCTATAGTCCAGCATATACCTTGTCATTTTGTGCTGGAGAAATTCTGTAGATAGTAATATGAAATAATCTCCAATACACATTGTTAAATGAAAAACACAAAATGTAAGAGCAAACAAATAACCAAACACACACACACACACACACACACACACACACACACTTGAAAATTCATAGAAATATGGACTATCTTTGGAAGGAAACACAATAAATTGATGATGGTGGATCTCTCTGAGGGGACAAATTCAAGTCCCTAAACCTGGGACTTCTAAGCCTATTTCCTAAAATGGACAAGAATATATTGTGTACCTCCTCCAGGGCTTGCAACAGCATTATGCATAGCCCTGTAAATCCCCACACCCGTGGTCAGGAACTATCCTGGGAAATGTATTAAAGAGATAACTTACTTTCAGACATTTTTTCTCTCATTCATGGGAGAAGATTCTAGAAGATTCTTTCAAACCAACTTTTCCATCCTCGAGAGCCCCACATCAACCAGCTCCCCCAAACCATCAGAAAAACACATGAAAATTGTACTACACTTAATGTTTATTTGCATTTTAAGAACAAACACAAAATTATGACTAGAGTAAGCATAAGCAGTAAATTCTGATAAAGAAATAACAAGCTTTAGTAGTTGATTGGGCTGGGTGAATGAGGGAGACTGAGGCTGAGACAGATTGAGACCAACAGTCAGTCGCACCAATCAGCTCTCCAGCCTTCTTGGTTAATGCTGGATTGACTTAATGGTTTCATTACCACGTCATGTAAATAGCAATGGCATGCTAGTCATTAGTAATACTCTCCGAGTACTTTTGATTCTCCCCTTTCTGGCTCATGGTAGGATTTTATTTCCTGGCCTTGTTGGTTGTGGCCATGTGTGTTGTGAGAAGAGGTGATGTATGACACTTCCGGGCCAGAGCATTTCCTTGTTTTAGACCAAAATGAGACCCTATAGAGCTCTCTTTCCCTCTGCCATGGAGACCAGCAAGCATCCACAGCAAATGCTCTGTCTACTAGGTCCTGGAGGAGGAAATAAATCTATGTGAGCATGAAATCTATATTGTTTTAAGCTACTAACACTGGGGGGTTATTTGTTATCACAATATAACCCAAGCTCTCCTTACTGGTACATATGAGAGGCACAATAAACACACACAAATGACTCAGAATATCTATATGCTTACAAAGGTAGTAATGACTTCTAAGTTATCACAACTGTAAGTATGACCTTTTTTTCTCTCTAATTCTATAAAACATTTTTCCCTTGTTCATTAAGGTCTTTTCCCAAACACAGATTTTTGACTACATCCCTGGAAGATGGTAGAATTACACAATTTGGAGACTGAGGAATTAAGAGGCAATGTGTGCATTTCTCTCTCTCTCTCTTTCTTTTTCTTTCTCTTTCCCTCCTCCCTTCTTTTCTCACTAAGAAAAGAAAAAACCAAGAAATGGATATCTAAACAATTCAGCACAACAAGATAGTTTATTAAAGTGCTATTTAGAAAATTGTCTATTCATGGGAAATGCTGTATAATTCTATGGTACTCTGAATTCCTCAGTTTACCACACTAACCCCATGGAGAAGATTACACAGCCCTGGAGTAAATTGTCATAGTTAGAGTAAGTCTGGGAAAAGTAGAACTTGATTCTAAGAATATCACCTTCCCACATTTGTATAGCACTTCCCAATTCGAAGAGGACTTTCTTCAGCA
>CAUYSK010043207.1:0-42425 GCA_963575035.1 Avahi laniger
GACCATGTAAAAGTTTCATCCAAAATAGAGTCCTCCTCAGTAGATGCCACCATTGTTCATTTCATCTAGAACAATAACCAAGTTCAGGTCTCAGCAAGTTTCAACCGTTGGATGACTATTGTTGCTACAGGGGTGAAAAAAATATTCACCAAAATAACTTCAAGTTCTAAGTGATACATATGAGCAGTAACTGATACCCTGGGAATGAATCTGGAGTATGCAGATTCGGGGTAGAGAAGAAATATAAGACTTGATAAGGGGATTTATGGAAATGGCACCACTGTCTCATGATATAGAAATTAACTTCTGAACAAGCCCATCTGGAGATTTTATTGATACAATATTAGGACAGTTCCTTAAAGCTTAGGAGGAAGACAGTCTACAGTGAATGAGACACAGGTTCTGAGAGTGCCACGGTAGAGTACTAAGGAAGGAGTAGCAATACACAAAGGTTGAGGCATGTTAGAATAGATATATATGCAGTATCAGAAAACTCTTTAGATAATTATTCTCCCCAGAGGCCCTGAAGATGCATGAAGCACTGAGGAATGCTTTAGTGTGGGGAGCATAGTCATTGCTGAGAATCCCAGAGAGATCTATTCTCTGTAGGTCAGGGTTGCTGATATGAGATTTTCCAATGGAATTGGACTTCCAAGAGTCAATGAACTGTTAGAATTCCAGATAAGCATTAAATAACTGTAAAAAGCAGAATGAATGTATTTATTATACTAGGAAACAAGCCCAGACTGTAAAGCAAGTGCTCCTGAAGTAAAGGCTTGTTACTCCTTTTTGGATTATGGAGATAGTATGCATGTAATGCTTTGGAACACTGCCTTGAGTTGGCTTTACCCAAAGAGCGCTTCAGCCAGTTCAGGCTATAGAAAATCAGTGCACCTGCTAGGATCATGCTAACTGGCAGATTCCGTGGTACCTAAGATGTTTAGGATACATAAGGCTGCTGTGTGGACTCTCTGGCAAGCCCCAGTAGATGGTCCACAGTGTGGACTTAGGGTTCTGGACTATTTGCCATTCAAAAACAGCTACCAGCTTTGGTGACATTAAATGCAGCAGTATCTGATCATGACGTTTAAGTAACTATGCAACTAGGTCTGCCCATCTTGAACATGGAAAGGTTATATCTACAAATTTGTAACATTGCATAGGCTCAGGAACAATATATCATACTATGGAAATAGTACATTTGGGACTGCTTCAAGTAGGTTTGAAAGGCACAATTGTATACACAAATAGGTGGTTTTTGCCTGCAACCGGTGTCACCTGCCCCATCGCACAGATATTTCTTACTTAGCTCACATTTAAGTCCTTTTGCAGGACTACTACAACCGGATGATGAGAAAGGAGGAAACCCAGTGCATAGAGGGATAAGTTCAATAGGTTGGTGTGAGCATAAAATGGATTTCCATTGCAAAAGGGCCCACATCACCTCTCAGAGAAAGAAGTAAAGAGAAAATTCTTCTATAATGGGTGGAGATTGGAAATGAACACATGGTCACCTACTTGATGTAAAAGAAAAAATGATTTGCGGCAAGGATATACACAAGGCTCTTAGTCAGTAGCAAATTGCCCTTCCTAGTTGATCAGGAGCTACAAAAGCAAGATTGGAAGGTTAGAGACAAACAGTGCAGGAGAAGAGGCATGTGGATGGACCAAGGGAGTGAACACAAAGTCTGTGGATATTTGTTTTTCCCCATCAATGTCCACCAGAGCACATCCATCCCAGTATGGCAACTAAACAACCATGCATATGGAACGACCTGGGAAGGGAGAGTCATCCAGTCTCTATCCTCAGCCAGCTCAGTGCTCGGATGTCATGCATATATACGGGGTAATGCTGGGGGCAGGGTTGGAAGCTATGGGTGGCAAGCAGGCTACTTGAACACAAACGCTGGCATCGGGGAAGGAAACTTCCAATGGCTGCTAAACAGGGAGATGATGACGGTCAACGACATTCTTGGAACCTACACTCCTTCCTGTTACAAGTCATTTATTAAAAGGAACTGAAACCAACTAAATTTTTACAGAGAAAATGATGATAGATGGAAGAATATCTATATATTGAAACACTAGACAATTAAATTTTAATGTCATAGATATGGATTATGATAAAATCATAAGTAAAAAACAAATTAATACACACACACAAGTTTTGGAGAATATGTATTGCCAGTTATTTCTAGATACAGAACTGTGCTTTTGATTTTTTTTTTTTACTTTCAGTGTTCAATATTTTCTGTCATTTTCCAATTTGCTATTTATGTATAGTTATTCTACAATAAGAAAAAATTGCAAACTTCCAACTTTTAAGATGGAAAAGGTTTTTCTGTGGTTGGAAAAGTAAGGGCTAGTGGAAAGCCTATGTGATATTGTGAAATATTAATAAATATTTGATCTTTGTTCAGCTTTCTGACATATAGCTTGTAAAACCCTTAGAATCTCTAGAGTGATAAGAGTGTCATTTGTGTGCTAATGAGATGACTTGTGGTGGAAAGGGATGAGATAGCTTCAAGGTGTGGGCTGGTCACCAGAAAGACCAAGGTATGATTAGAGATTTGACAATTTCAGGTCCACCCTCAACACTGGGGAGGGAGAGGAACCGAAGTTAAGTGATCACCAATGGCCAGTGATTTAATCAACCATGCTTGTGTGATAAGCTTTCATAAAAACCCAAAGGACTGGGCTCCAATGAACTCCCAGATAGCTGAACACGTGGAGGTTCCCAGAGGGTGGTGGTCTGGGGAGGAAGGGCATGGAAGCTCTCCCCACAGACCCTGCCCTATGCATCTCTTTCATCTGGCTATTCATCCGTATCCTTCGTAATATCCTCTATAAAAAACTGGTAAATAAAAGTAGAGTGTTCACCTAAATTCTGTGAGCAACTCTAGCAAATTAGTCAAACCCAAGGAAGAAGTTGTGGAAACTTTGATTTATAGCCAGTTGGTCAGAAGTTCTGGACTCCCAGATTTGTGACTGGTCCCTGAAGTGGGGGACAGTCTTGTGGAACTAAATGCTCAACCTGCGGGATCTGACTCTGCCTCCTGGTAGATAGTGTCAGAATCGATTTGAATTATAGGACACTCAGCTAGTGTCCACTGCAGAATTGATTGGTTGGTGTGTGGAGAAACAATGCCCACATTTCTGGTGTCAGATGTGTTGAGTGACTGAGAGTAGAGAGTAGAAAAAAAGCACCATTAGATTTTGTTAATTTGTTTGTTTTTGTTTTTTAATATCACTAACAGCCTACATTCTATTTCTTCTCTCTATAGGGTATGCCTGGGAGAGAAAGAGAGATAACTTGGTCCAAAACCCTTGCAAAAATGTTAATGGAAATAAGAGAGTCTTTATCTATCGAATACTTTTAGCGGGTTGTATTTGATCTATTATTAATATATTTGGTCTATTATAAAGGAAGATGATCCATATCAAAAGAGTTTCCTTTGTGTAAGTGATGCCCTCATGCATTCATTAGATACATCCATGTTAATTTTGAAATGAAACACAGGCTAATGGAAGAAAAAAGGGGACCTGCTCTGTCGATCTCAGATCTCTCTATTTTTTTCTGTTTCTTGCAATTGCCAGTATCATGTGCATTATCAGTAAAATTTGGTATTAATTAGATCTCTGATTCCTGTGAGTCTGATTTGCTTTGATACTTTGTGTTGTCTGAAAGTAAAGTTGTTAAACCAGGCAAAGACAGGCCATAAACTAGAGTTTGGCTTTGTACAATAATGATTTGAAAACACAAGGTAATACTTTGCACCTAAGTAGAATCACAATATAATTTGCTATAGCACTGTGGTTCCCCACATGAACCACCTCAACTTTGTATTATCTCTCGCAGAATCCCTTTCTATTTTTTCTCTTTCTACTATACTTAAATCTACCTTATATAAAAATAGTTTAGAGAGAAGAAAGGTGAGTCGATCAGTTCCTAGACACACTAGGAAGAGAGGTTTGCCTTTGTTCACATGAGAGGGATGTGTGAAGGAGGCACCTGTTCTTTTCTACCTGCGGGCATTTATATCTCAATAATAAGCAATAAGCACGAGAAGCACTTGTAGAACATGCAGCATGCTATGCAGCCCTTGAAACAGTCACATGGGATTCACGAAATTTCAAAGCATTATTTATTCCTTAGGCATCATAATGTACTTATTCAGAGATATTCGGCCCAGCTAGCAGTTCTTCTAAGTCCTAGAGAAACAGGCATGAGTTTCAGCTAAAGAATAGTCTTAGTTGGTTATTGTTTTCCTCTAAAAAGTTCAATATTTAAATTCCCAAGGCAGCAACTGGGAATTTAAAATAACAGTTTGTTAAAGAAATAAGTACCAAATGTAAATCTTTGGAAAACTATCAATATTGTTTATGATAATATATGCATATAAATTTGAACTTATTTTTATCATATAATTGAAGGCACACCAACTCTTACACACACACATACACACACACAAGTTTAACAGGGAAAATGATGTCTTTTGTTAAACGTGAGTTTATAGTCCCTAAGACATAGGTTGCACATTTCTTTTGTGTGCTCTAAGGCTCTTTCTGTCTTCCCAAGTGTAAAAGGGGGATACACTTTGGCTTCAGACAGTTGTTTAAATGCTTTACCCATTGGATATGTTCATCGATATACACACAGATCTGTACATCTCTATACATAATATTTTCCTAATGTCCACCTCTTCCCATCTTTGTATCTAGGACACAATTTCACCTTCTATAAGCATCTACTGAGCACATATAATGTGCCAGGAACTGTGGAAGGCATTTGGAACAATAACATTTATTCAGAGAGTGTATTTATTCATGTTGTATTTATGACTAATGTTAAATTTTAAGATATTTTAAGGAAACTGAGGATTTCTCTGAATCTAGGTTGAGACTATTAATAGCGTCACAAATGTAACTAAATGAAAACATTGTAGGGCTACATTTTTGCACATAGTATAAAATATGTGCTCATCTAAAAGTTACAGGATTGACATATTTATTACCAAGTGTATAGTTCATTGTGTTGAAATGCCAAGAGATAATGATTCTAGCAATGAATTCCTTCAAGTAAATTTCATTCTTGATATTATAGTTAAAAACAGAAAAATAAATTTAAGAAAGAAAAATAAAATTGTTTGGTGATTATATAATGATAAGTATCAACCTGTTTCTACTTGAGATGGAAAAGAGCCTTGTTTGGATACTGATTTTATAATTCTTATCATTTTCCCCTAAACATGATTAAACATAGAAATTTGGGAGACATTTTAGAATTGGTATAATGGAGGATGATTGGAAAACAGTTATTTTAAGACGTATATTTTTAAACATTTAGTCTTCCATGAGAACAATGATGTAAAAATATTTTCTATGTATTCTAATACAAGCAAATTTTAATCTCATAGTTGGATATATTGAGCATTAACTATATTGAATTTACATCTTACTTCTTTATCGATTTTATGCCTATTTGGCAGATTTCAAATCTTACCTCCATCACTGTGGACGTGAAATTAATCTGGTTCCTTTATGTGGGCACTCAGTGCTATGGTTGAGTGGTTTAATCTGTATCCCTGGGAGCGCAACCAAATTCATCTCCATTGAAATCTTGACTCCTCTGTGACTTGACTTTGCATCTGGGTTTCCATCTGTCAGACATTTCACTGGCTTGTCTTTATTCTTTTCTGGGAGACTGTTTGCAAAGACTTTTTTAACAGAGAGAGTGGATTCAGCCCATTCTCAGCCACTAGACTCATAAACCGAAGATTGTAGTGACACCCATTGTTGGATTAACAAAAAATGATATATGAAAAATATTATAGCTTAATCTGTGAATTGATCTGTATTGAACATGAGGCTTTTTTTTCATTTTCCTCTACTATGTATATGAAGTCTGAGTTTCAAGCTTAATGTATTTCTTTAATCCCCATATATCTGAAACTCTCTCATTAAGGATCTAGTAAGAAATCTCCCCTTCCTCACTCCTCTCGAAACTTTGGCCTTCCTTCAAGTTTATCACAGGTGTTCCAGGGACCTTTTACATCACTCAAAAGAGCGATATGGTGACATGTTTCTGCTACTATGAATTTTTATCCTTGTTAATTTTAAAATAATAATAATAAAGCAGGAATTTTAATATTGTTGATGCTATTGTTTATAATGTGAAGCCCAAGATGAAGTACTGAATATAGTGTCATGCTCACAGCAGTGCTCAAGCATTACATTTGATTGCATATGCAGTTTACGTGATGCCAAAATAATCTGCTAATTATGCAAAAATAAATCAATTTGTTGTTTGTGCCAGAAAGTTTTTAAAGAAAAAACTAGTCAGGTCAGCACATATTTTTTTCTCCAGATAATAGTATCAGCAGGTGTTTTCTTTTTAATTAATTAATTTACTTATTAATTACAAAAGCAAATGTGTATATGGTTCTTATCTACATAGTTATGGCTTTCTTTATATAAACATTTTTTATTTGTTAGTTTGAGGGTGTCGGGGATCATATATTTTTCCTAATTTGTACATGTTTCAGAAAACATACAAGGAAAAAGAACAGTGGTAAAGGGACATAGTCTCCTGTGCATGAATGAAGAGTGGGAGGCAGTCGTATCTGCCCCCCTCTGTTTGGGAGAGTGCAGCATTGCCCAAAGTTATAACAGCTTTTAGCTCTCTCACTCACTTTCCTTTGCATTCTCTCTCTCTCCTTCCCCAGCTCCTCCTCCTCTGCCTCTCCTGCTGTGGATTGTGAATGTGTCCTTTTATACTGAGTGTTCTTACTGTTTTATAGAATTCACAGAGAAGAGAATGTGGAAGTTAGGGTAAGATGTGGGACCAACAACAAGTGTATTAAAAGATAATTTATTTAAGAAAGCAGCTGAAGAGGGCTTTTAGACTAGGCTAAAAATCAGCTTAAGAGATTTGCCACCTTGCTTAGTAGGCACTGGGATCTGGTGAAGACGTGCATGTGGAGAAGTAATATTTTATTAGAGAAAACTCTTACTCTGATCCCTCCGGGGTTGCAGAGACCGGCAAAGGTAAAGGACCCCCTTGGGGCAGTGAGAGCATATCAGGTCCGATCTACTCTAAAGCTGGGCCAACTCTTCCCTCCAGGATACCAAAGCCACTCGACAGATGCCTGAACCTGTAAGTGGACAACTTCGGGGGACAAGCATTGCTGAAATGGACTACTGTCTTAAACTATATGAGACCATGTCCTGCAATAAGCAGAGGGGCATGCCACGCCCCTGCCTTGGGAGACCAGTATACGGCATGGCAGCTCCAACTTTCTCTGACGGTGTGACCGTGGGAAAATCTCCTAGAACGTAGGGATTCCAATTCTTTATTCATTAAAAATGACACAAAATTATCTCTATGAATCAAAGGAAACTAAAATATTTCTCTTCAAAACACTGAGGATTGATTGTTAAATTAAAGGTATGGAAAACGCAGAGGAACACTCTGCCTCAGCCTCTGTTTGCCTGATGGTGGAACATAAATCCTTCCTTACTGGAGACAGCACTCGTGTACCTGCCCACGGAAGATACCAGCAAGCACCAGAGGAATCCGCTACCATCCCACATTTTCCAGATTTTTAAGCGACTGGAATTGCCTTCTCCTTTGGCCTAGTCATCTAAAATGTAAGACTCTTTGTTAAAATACTGCTTAAGCCAGATCCTTAAGCCACCAGCATGAGAAAGAAATACTTTTGAACTGAAGCTTCTCCTATGTGATGGGTACAACATGCGTTAATAAACTTCTGTTTGTTTTTCTTTTGTTAATCTGACTTTTCTTTTTGGGACAGTGTCTCAACTAAGAACCTAAAATGGGAAAGAAAAGAAATTATCTTGTCTCTCCTATAGAATCTTCTTGCTATCATGTCGTGATACAGCACGATTCCGAATTATCTCCTTGGTTTCTGAGTTTGAGCACAGAGTCTCAGACTATGTCAGCCTGCTTTGTGCCATAAAACGGACAGTTTTGCTACTGATAGTACATTCAAAGGTGCTCTGATTGCTTGGGCTCCTGTCTGACAGCATGAGGCACACCTGAGGTTTTGCTCTCCTCCCTGGGCATCTGAGCAGTTCCTTTCTACAAACTGATAGTTTTCTGCCTTCATGTACACACTAGAAAGGACCACAGTTGACAGTTTTAAAAATCTCCCCAAATAAATGATAAGGTCTTTTTGTGAAATCCACATTCCTGTGGATTTTTAGCTCTGAGCTACCATATTCATACAGCAAAACTTCAGTATTTCACACAGTATTAATCCATTACTTTTTGTAACTCAGAGATCTTCTTTGAGGGATCGGCCCAGTAGTTTTGCTTTTAACTTTTACATTAAAAATTATATGGGATGCTTTCAGACAGCTCTTTCCTATCTTCTGCTGTGTGATGCTTTTTCTGGGTTTTTTTCTGGCAAAATCAGATCCCTTTCTTTCTGTTAGCTACAAAGTGTTAGGATATTGAATGGCTATGTTTGCAAATACCACACTGTACTCTGGAAATAAAGAGGTGCTGAGAGTTACAGAAGACATGTTATCAAGTTTTTAACAACTTTAAAAGCATAAAAAGCATTGGCACATGAAAGATTCTGATTCACTTAAAAAGCGACTCAGAGCAAGTTTTTGAAGTTAACAATAAATTGGCCATTTGCAATGAACAAGCTATGGAATGTAGATCCGCTTTGAGCCTGTAGAAAGGACCGCAGAACAATGCCCTATTCTGATGAATCAGTAGAAACCATGCAACAGAAAAGCATGGCATGTACTCTCCCTAAAGTTTGCTTGCTGGCACTATTCCTTCCTCTGCACTGCAAAAGTACATTCATTAACCAACTGAATATGAAACAGTGCATTCCACAGTTAAATGATGCTGCTTTCAGCATACTAAATAAGCTCTATCCTGAATTCCATAGCTTGAGAAAATAGTACCTGGAAATACAGAGTATTTTGTGCATTAGAAATGTATCAGAGAGGAAATGAAAGAGAAACTTGGAAAATAAAAGTCATTTTTTTTTTTTTAGTTAGAATGTATAAAATCTCTGACATTAGCCTGATTTCCTGTTGAGCTTGGGTTGTATTAATTCATTGGTATACCATACAATCAAAGACTATATCGAATGACTATTATATGGAGTGCACTACACTCAGTAATGAAAGAGCTAAAGATTATGTCATGGATTGAAAGCCTTTGCAATGTAATTGGAAATATAGAATACAGAGACAAGTACAACATGAGAAAATATATCCAAATGCGGTTGTCCGATTAGATAGTGCATGTGTAAAGGAGATGAAATAATGGGGAGAAGATAATTAAATAAATCTGATATTGAAGTAAAAAAACAAAGCCAATTGCTATAGAAAGGGAATTAAATTGAACTTAATTTATATTTATCAGGTACACAGTACATAGCGGACATTGACAGAGAGTCTACGGATGCCGAAATGAGCTCTACTTTAACACTAGAATAACTGATATAAAGGAAACGGAAGGAACTTGTCATATTTAGGATTCTGCAGACAATTCTGCTTGGATGATGAATCAGCATTGGGTGGTAAGAAGAAAGAAGACAGATAATATAGGAAGCCCGAACTAGAACATACACTTGACATTTTAAACACCCCTGCGATCACAGATGAAAAGACAAAATTGACTGGCCTGGAAATACATTGGAAAGTTGTGTCCTTAGGATGACACTAAATTGGCAGGGGCAGGGTGGATTCTGCAGTCAAGGCCTCATCAATATTTAACGATCACTCATTCTGTCGCATTGACCATACGGCAATTCAAATCAAGTTTTAAGGAAGCCAGGGTGACACATGTTCTAATGATGTCTTGTATTCCAGTACACTGTGCCTAATGCACTTGTCTGCATAAAACAGAGCGGCCAGCCCTGATTTTACGGAGAAGAAACCGATGTCGAGAGCCCACAATTATAAGCAAAATATTTTTTCTCCATGCCATCACCACAAAGCTCTTAGATGATTGGTATATTATGCAATGAGGTTATATGATTCAGTAGTGGAGAAGCAGATAATATATGTATACTTTACAACCCAGTAAGAGAATGCTTTTCACAGGTGGCTGAGCACTTGTGGGAGTGTCAATCATCTTAAAGCTAAGCAAACTCCTTCCCTGTATATAGAAGGAATCCGCTTCAATTCTGTACCTCAGTCCTTCTCCTCCAGCAATGCAGGATGACTAGAATCAGGATACAGGCCTTTTGCAAATTAGGTGCAGGCACAGCACAAAGCCATGGTCAAGCTCCCAGAAGAACAAACTCCCAGTGCTGGGAAGCAGCTTTGAAGGACACAAAGCAAATTTATATCCTAAGGGAACAACGCCGTGGCCCTGACATCTGGGCTGTGCTGATATGCTCAGGGAACAACATTTAGACTCCCTGAAATATTTTAACACAGGCCCATATTTAAAAAATAAAAAATAAGAATAAGGCAAATGTCTTTATGCCAAAGCATCGTTATCCTAAAACAATAGGTTAATTTATTTGGTGCATAGAATCTAAATGGCATTTAGCGCCAAGTGGATCAAGAATATTGATAAAGTACAGTTCTCAAATCAAAGTTGTTTGTTTCTAACTGTTAACACTTTATTTAACTCACTGATGAAAGAACCAGAGGGTAGATTAAGGGCTGTGTTTAAAAGCATTTGGAAAATGGAGATTTACATAGTCAGTTGTGAAAGGGATGCTTGAATAAGATTGCTAAATTAATTAGAAGACTGACTTTTTATGGGTCATGAAATAACAGGATTTTATCACATTTTGCAGATTAAATTCTAACCACGGAGGATGTATTGGCTGAGGACTGTTGTCCAAATTAACTGTCATGACAAAGTTCAGATGGAACTTGAGCAGACTTATCAGAACATGCATGAATTTGCTCAAATACACATTTTTTTATCATCATTTTGTCTTTTTTTAAAAGTCTGGATACAGTTTTATTTCACAAGCAAATCTCCTATTGTATTTATTTTCTTCTTTCCAATATATATGTTCTTGATAATGCAGACACAGCCTCAGGCTCAGTTAAATGACCACACTAAGAGACTCTAATAATGATGACAGCCTTTAAGGAAATCTGGTCACCCCTTTATTTTATTCATGTGAAAGCTCATGGCAAGAGAGGCTTAGCATCTTGCCCAGGCCATATATCCTTTCAGAGGCAGGAATGCAACTGGATCCCAGAGTTTCTGACTTCCTCTCAGGACTCGTCCAAATACACCGTGCTGCTTATCTGTATAAAAATTATAAAACGTTTTGTGTATTTCATGAGCTTTATGCATTTCGTATAGGGTTAAGGTAGGGAATGAAGCTTTACAATGGAGTTCATGCTATGTGATTCTCAGATTTGCTTTCTTTCTCTGCTTCTTAGGTTGCATCTGAACTAAATTTTAAAAGCTGAAATGTAAGGGCTAAGCAGGTAAAGCTATTATTCTAATTTCTACCATGTATGGCCAGTAATTCAATCATAGACAATGGTACCCTAGGATGATTTACATTCACCATCCTAATAATTCTATATTCCAAGCTCAATACAGCTAAAAACAAAGGACAAAACACTGCAAATCATAAAACTGCTAATACAATTCAAGACACGTAATTCTGGGGAGGAAAGCTGAGAACCAGTAGCTATAACAGGGAATCTGTTAGCATTCCCAACATCTAAACCATGGCCTTTAAGGAAAAAAAACAAACATCCTCATTTTCCGAAGTGAAATTTCTAATCTAAAGTGTTTCTGGTCCTGCATTTTAACATCTATATGCTCAGTAAAAAATTATTAAATTGATTATTATCTCCAAGCTGTATCATGTGGCAGGAATTCAAAGCCTTATAGTAAATCAGTTCTAAACTAAACTGATTTTTCTCATACAGAATAAAAATTCATACATATTGAAAAAGTAGTGATAGGGGTTTCAGACAATACATATGAAAGTATCTTTCAAACTTAAAAATAAAATTTGACATTAGAGAATTTCCATACTCTCTTCATGTTTTGTTTTGAGGGGAGGGTGAAAGTGTATATATAATAGAGTGAAGTCACCTTTATCTGTTGAATGAGCCATGTGAATATAAATGGTTGCTAAAATCTGTTTTCTTCAACAGTAATGTAATTGAAGGAAAATAAATGATTCTAGAGTCCTGAAACTGGAGAAAATAATTGGGAGGAGTGAAGAAGTAACTATAAATAAAAACCTAAATCTCGCTTCCCTCCTCTAAATTGTTAGTAACCATTTATGCATAAAAATTCAATTTCCCTTCTCCATTTCTTTTTTATCAGCTAATAAAAAATATGTGAAGTGAATGCATGTAATTAACTTTCCTATAGACGATACAATGTGGAAGTCTAATTATTTGGGTTTAGATTATTTATAACAGTTTAAATCACCAACCTGACTACTAAGGGAGCATAAACACAATATACTACTACTAATACAATACATGTTAAAATTACGTATAGACATCATCATCATTATAATCATAATTATCACCATAAAATAAAATATATTTTAAAAATAGCTCCCTAACACTTTGGCAGTATTTCACTTCTTTTTTTTTTAGAGTAAACTAAGTGGGTTTGCAATTTTTTTTTTTTTTTTTTTTTAGTTTTTCACTTTTTAGAATTTCTGCTATTCATAGGGAGATCCATGCAGGTTATTGTTCATGGGTAAAACAGTCAGGTACTGCTTGAAGTAATGGAATGTAATTATGTCTTTGTGGTCTTAAGATACTAATGAAATACAACATCCAGTAGTCATCAGTTGTAGCAACTGCTTCCATCCTAGTGCTTTTATTTAAAACAACACCTTGTGTATGGCCTTCAGTCCAAATCACGGTCGTCTTCATTTTAGAATGAATAACCTGTGGAATCTAAAACAATAAAACTCATAAAAGCAGAGAGCAGAATGGTGGTTACCAGATGCAGGGATAGGAGGAGTGGGGAGATGATCAAAGGTCACAATGTTTCAGTTAGATAGGATGAATCTATGATACATATTAGAGGTGATGGGAATGTCAGCTTGATACAATCATTCCACATTGCATGCATTTATCATAATATCACTTTGTATCCTACAAATATGTACAATTATAATTTTTCAATATTTAATTCAAAAAAATATAAAAAAAGAAAGAAAAATATTTTTTAAAATGAGAAACACAAAGTTATACTTGGAAATTAGGACAGGAATTGATTTCCTCTTTTGTAGCATTAATCAAAATAATGCTTCATCTCATTTTCTATAAATAGTCTAACAAAATCCCAAGGATGCAAGTCTCCTGGGATTATGCTCCTTCTTGTTGAGGTTCTGAAATCCTCTGATAATGCTCTCATTCACCTAGTAATTCCACAAATATTTATTGAGTATAAACTATATGCCAACACCGCGAATGAGAAACAGAGAAGTCCAGCTCTCCCTGAGTTGACATCCTAGTTGGAGAGATAGACAGTAAATAAGGACATATAACTTAAGGAAGTGAAAAGTGCTAAGAAGGAAAATAAAGCAGGTGAATTGATAAGAAGCTACTCACCATAATGGAGGAAATATATTATATGGTTTCCTCATGGAAGATCACTCTGAGGAAATAATATTTAAACAGAGGCTCAAGCGAAATAAAAGAATAAACTAAATGATGAGCTGGGAAAAGAGAATTCAGGCAGTGAAAACAACTGACACAAAGGTCTTAAGCAGAGGAACGTGTCAGGGAAACCAGCATAAGCCCGTGGGGCTGGGCAGGAGCAGTGCTCATAGCATAAGATGTCTGATATTTGGGAAGGAACAATTTACGTAAAATTTTGTAAGCTATGCAATCAGTTTGGAAATTTATTTTTTCCCAAATGTGCTAGCAAGGCATTGGAGAGTTTTGAAAAAGCAAGTGATGGGGTATGATTTGCATTTTTGAAAGATCACTCTGCTGTTGTGTGCAACATTGGGAATAGTCAGGAAGAGCAGAAGGGTGATAGGCATGACAATTTTAGTAAGTGAGAAGGATGGCAGATTCATCCAGAATTCTGGCAATGAAGGTAAAGTGATGCAGCTGGATGTTCGAGACGTTTTTAAGGTAGACCTCTCAGGATTTGCCGATAACTTTAATACCAAGTGGTAAGTGGTAAAATTGAAGCAAAAAAAATCTATATTTTTTTTTAGCTTCAGTAACTGGATAGCTGATGTTGCCATTTATTGAGATGGGATGATTCTGAGAATCAGGAGGGGATAAAGAGTTCTGATTGTGCTGAGCTAAGTGTGGAAAACTTACTGGACATAAAAGTGGAGATTCTGAGTAGGCTACATTCTAACCTGTCTGGTTGAATTTGGTACAATGACAGAAATGAGCAATGCAGTAACCATTAGCCACCTGGGGTCCTTAAACACTTCCATTGTGGCTCATGTGTGGCTAAGGACCGTCACTTTAATTTTTAATTTTAATTGCTCAATTGTAACTAAGTTAAATCAAACTAGACACATATGGTTAGTGGCTACCATATTGGACAGTTACATGATTAGAGGAATGGAAGAGGAGAAAGAACCAACAAGGAAGAGTTTGGAGACTCAGGAAAGCAGGAGGAAAATAGGTGTAGGTGACACTTTTCCAAAGGGAAAGAGAAACGTGCAGGACAATAGAGAAATACGGAGGCCAAATGTGAAAACAAAATTACTGGTGGACATTACACTATGTATCAGTTCATGGAAATGACCCACCAGTGAAGACTAAATAAATAAATAAATAAACTGATTACGCCCGTGGTAGAAAAACTAGTTCTCTTCGTATCCTTTTACTTTACTCATTTAAGCGATCTCTCTGAAGGGTGAAGAATGGAGTTTTAATCTCCTGTAAATCTTTTGTATTTCCAACTCCATCTCAATTTCTATTTCCCAAAGAACACAGCACATCACAGTTAATACTAGGAGTGGTCCAAGAAGTGGTAAGATGGGATTTGGGGACAGGATCACTTACTGTGTGGCCGGTAGAGACAACTCCATGGTACTGTTGTGAGGTGGTGCCTTACCTCCTACACACACCCCCACGTCTCTGAAACTGATATTTTCAATGTAATCATGTCTTTCATGATAACAGTATCCATCCCGCCCACCAGGGGTTTCACTTCCCGCAGTTTCAGTTCAGCTGACCATTGTCTGAAAATATCAAATAGAAAAATTCCAAAAATAAACAAGTCGTAAATCTTAAATTACATGCTGTTCTGAGTAGCATAACAAAATCTTCCAGTCTCCCCCTTCATCCTGCCCAGGACGTGAATTATCCCTCTGTCCAGCGTGTCCCCTCTGTAGAAAATATATTTTTTCTTATGATTTTCATAATATGCTTTTTTCTCTAGCTTACTTTATTGTAAGAATACAAAATATAACACAGATAACACAAAATTTGTGTTAATCAACTGTTTATGTTTTGTAAGGCTTCTGGTCAATGGCATGCTATTAGCAGTTAAGTTTTTCAGGGGTCAAAAGTTACAAACAGAGTTTCTACTGCACAGGCACTACCTGTCCCTTAGTCACATGGTAGCAATCTCGGTTCTCAGATCAAAAGAACATAGTACATGTATGGTTAGTGCTGCCTGCACTTTAAGGTATCAATGGTGGGTCTTGGAACATATTCCCCATAAATAAGGTAGGATTATTGTAAATTATTTTGTCTTCATATTATGTGACCTCAACATAATGTTACAGATGATCACTCTCTCCTTGAAATATATTATATACTTTTTTTTTTCTTAGTATCACCTTCTTTTCCTGCTCTTTTTGCTTCTCCTTGTTCTCTTCTCCATCCAACTGCTACTTGATATTGCTCTTCAAGGATGACCCAAGGTCTTTGTTTTAGTGAGTTCCCTGATTTCCATGATTGTGTCTTGCCATTTCTTTACCCAGCAGCAAGACTGGTGTTTTGAAAACTATGAATAAGACGATGGCATTTCCCTAATTAAAGCCATTCAGTAAATTCAAATGCTTTCCAACCTAGACCTTGACCCCATACCTGACTATTTTACTAATCTCTCTGTTTGCTGCTCCTTCTCACTCACTCTGGGTTTTTTTCTTTTCCTTGAATTTGCCATAGTTTGTCCCATTCAGGGTCTTTGTCTGTGCTATTTACACTGCCTCTATTGTCCTAGCCCCAAATTACACAGGGACTCATCCTTTAGTTATCCATTAAAATGTGACTACGTCATATAAACAAGCTGTTCCCTTGTTCTTTGAGTTTCGTTTTATTTCCCCTACATCCTTTATTGTGATTTGTAGTTATTTTATTTGCTCAACGCTGAGTTATTTCTAGTTCTGTCTCTTAACAAAATCAAAAATGGAAACCCCATGAAGGCAAAAATTTGTTGTTTTTTTTTATTAAATCCCTTGTCTATCAAAAAAATAGAACTTTAATAAAAACTGGTGAGATACATGAATAAATAAATCGGTAATTACTTTGCTCCCTAGCCCCATGATGTTTAAAATGGGGCTGTGGATACCTACCTAAATTTTTTATTAAGAAGATTAGAGTAAATGTATACAAAGGACTTGTAACAGTGTCTGATGCATAGTTGTGCCCCAAATATGGTAGATACATTTTAAAAATTATAATTGTCTTCAATTTTCCAGATAAATTCTATTTATGACAAATACAATAAGAAGTTGAAAAATTATATATGTGTATATATATATAAAACAACTGCATTAGAAACTCCCAGTATTTATTTATTAGATTTGTTCAGGCCAGAGTCAAGGGAAGTCATTTATTGTTCTTAAATGGCCAGGAATAAAACTTTAAAGAAAATGCTAAGTAAAACCCAGCCTAACTTTTCTCCTTTTTTTTTTTTCTATCATCCTGTCTCTGAAATTTTTCTCCTTAAAATGTTTTAAGGAGAAAATCCTGGTTTGCAAAAGTGAATACACTAATTCTTCAGGACCTTCCTCCATCTTTTTGCTTTCTTCTCTTATCCCTGCAAGAATTGACATGTATCCAAGATCTTGCCACTCCCAGAGGCCAGAGCAGTGCCTCAGCTTGCCTGCCTGTTCAGAGGACTGGGACTGAAAGTTCTGGGCAGGCAGAGCACGTAAAAGTGGTATTCTCAGAGAGAAGTCACAGAAGCAACTCTGAATTGAGACCAAGATGTATTTGCATTGAGAAGCAGCGGGATGTAATAGGCTTCAGTTTGTGTCTTTTTCTTTCCCACCCTTTATTTCTAAGAAAGCATACTAAGACTCAAGAATAACTCTTCTAGATGTATGGTACATGGGACCCTTGAACAACAAGGGTTCAAACTGCATCAGTCCACTTATATGCAAATATTTTTCAATAAAAGTTACCCCAAGCACGCCTCCCTCTCTTGCCTTCCTTTCCACCTCTGCCACCCCTGAGACAGCAAGACCAACCTTTCCTCTTCTCCACCAACTCCTTAGCCAGCTCAGTGTGAAGATGATGAGGATGAAGACCATTATGATGACCCACTGTCATTTAATGAATAGGAAATACATTTTTTATTATATTTTCTTAATAATATTCTTTTTTCTCTAGCGTACTTTATTGTAAGAATACAAAATATAACACAGATAACACAAAATTTGTGTTAATCAACTGTTTATGTTTAGTAAGGCTTCTGGTCAACGGTATGCTATTAGCAGTTAAGTTTTTCAGGGGTCAAAAGTTACAAACAGATTTTCTACTGCACAGAGATCAGTGCCCCTACACCCATCCATGTTGATTAAGGGTCAGCTGTATAAGTATATATTAATATGTCAACATATATCTACTAGCACCATGGCAATTCTGGTCATGAAATAACTTTCTACCACTCAGTCTGTCAGACGTTGGTTGACACTGTCAGACATTTTGTAGTATGTGAATCAATTCACCTCGAGAAACAAATGACCTGTGATCAAATTAAACAAAACTTGTGCTAGACATTCAGCTAACCAAAGAGTAACGAGGTAATTTAATGCTTGTTTTCTACAATAGGAAAACAAACTTCTTCCTTGAATCTAGTAAAGATAAATTGCTTTCCTTGCCCAGTAAATATTTCAGTGGCAGCTTTGTAGCATAGAAATGCTTTTCACTTACAAGTATTGTGATGAGGCTTTGTTCCCTGGACAATCTTTTCTGTCACGGAGGAACTACTCCATGCAGCCTGATTAGTGCCAAGCTGAACCAATTCCAGTTGAATTTATTTCCATTGTACCTCTTACAATACTTTTAAATTATCTCTTTCCTCCATACTCCTTCCCCCATAGGATTCTGCGGAATAAAGAGTGGGCAGTATGGGCAAGTTCAAAAATGCTCAGCTGCTTAGAAGTGTTTTCTTGCCTAAAACATTTTTTGTAGCAATTCTTGCTGAGAAATGCTGTTAATACAAACAATTCAACAACTTCAGTGTCTACTAACATTTCCTGGTAAATATTTGTATTTCTTCATAAATATGGAAAATTACATTTCTTAATTGTTAGTGGTCTTGTTGGGAGTGGTATTAAAGATTATTTTCTTGACAGAATATAAAAGATGATTTCTTCAACTAATACATTTGCTTACCATTAAGTATCTGATTCTTTTCACATTATTAAAGCTAACTTTGATGTACATGCTATTGAAACATAGCTTATTAAAGTATCATAACTAATAAAAAGAACATATAAGATACTCAAATTATCGAATGATTTTGGTACATTTATTATGGAGGCCTTTTTTTTGGCAAGCCAAGAACTCAATATAACTCACTTATATATTTTTTTTAATTTCAAAATATTAAGGGGTACAAATATTTTCGGTTGCATGGATCAAATTTGTAATACTTCAGTACTGGATATATGTGTACCCATCACCCAAATAGTGTTCATAGTACCCATTAGGTGGGTTTAACCCCCTCCCTTCCTCTCCCTCTCCCATGGTTGCTCGCCACTGAGTTTTTCTTCCCTCTGTGCACTTGTTTGCTCCTCAGTTTGTTCCAATTTAATATGGAGTACATGTGGTGTTTGTTTTTTCATTTTTGAGACACTTCACTTAGGAGAATGGTCTCCAGTTCCATCCGGATTGTTGCAAAAGGTATTAATTCATCTTTTTATGGCTGAGTAGTACTTCATGGTATACATTTAACGTATTTTATTAATTCATGTACAAATTGATGGGCACTTGTGTTGATTCCACATCTTTGCAATTGTGAACTGCACTGCAAGAAACATCCCTAAGGATCTCTGAATTCTGTGTGGAGGATGCTAATTAACTTCTTGGGAGTATTCAAGAGAGATTTGATATTTTGGGTTCTCAGAACAACCAAATTTTATTTTTGGAAGTGTTGATTTAGTTTTTGAGAACTTCTAACAATAAATTCCAAGCTTTTCATTATTTCTTCAAACTGGCTGAAGTTTTATTATTGTAAGATGTGTCTTGTTATCTTTGATCTTTCTTATTCATCAATTCTAAGTATTATCTAATTTTCTTAAGACAATAATGCATTTATCTTAATTTTTTTTTGTTGCCTGAAACAGATCTTGGTTCAAAAAATGGAAATCTGTACTACTAAGTTTGGATAAAAGGAAAAAAAGATTAATACATCTTCTTTAACACTCAAATGACAAGGGAGAGCAGTGACAGGCATCAGTTTGTCTTCCTTCAGTAGTAATCTGCATTAATCAGATTCTTTCTTAATTACGTCCTCTTTTCCTGATCTACTTTATGAAAAAGAATGGAGCTTTCTTTTGACTTTATAAATAATATTTATATATTTTCATATACATAGAATGTCTTGAATTATTTTTACTTTCTCTGTTGATTATTAAAAATATATATGCTTAGATTAAAATTAAAATATCAAGTTATGTATCTAATATATAATAGATGTTCTTTATTCTGTACTAATGCAGATTCCTTGAAAACACTTAAAAATAATGTATTCTATTAAAGGATATGCTCTTAAAACATAGTTTATATTTATTACTATAGTTCCTCTTTTCAGATAGTATATGAATAGGTTTATTAGCTTTGTTTTAGGGATTATGGGTTCTTAATTAACAACGTCCAAATTTATAGAATTGACAATTTTGGCATGTTTCCTTTGTTCTCATGTCTGAGCTTAGATGAGAAAAAGTAGCCTCTTAACAGATCAGCATAGAAAATTGTGAATTTTAGTATATTGAGATTAACATACACAACGCGTTAATTTTCCTTCTCTTAGTTAGTATTGTAGATAAATAAAAGTTCAAGATTTGGAAAAGAGTTATTTTCCCTCTGCATAATAAGCTTCTTAAGCAAATGCACAGCTGGCTATAATGAATACCATCCATCTGAGGAAACACAAAAACAGGGCTTTGGAATTATATTTTTAAAATGCAAATTATTAATATTGCATATTCTCAATGTTTAGTAATTGTAAAAGAATAGTTGGTGTGCTAGGTAGTTGTTATTTAAACATATTTTCTTTTTGTGTAGATATATATATTTAAGTGTAATTATCACTTTAATGATTATTTTTCTATTTGTTATTAATATTTCTTATGATTTTTATACATCCTTTAACTTTACTTTATATTGACATAAAGTGTTTTTTAATAGAACACAGAAATAGTGTTATATTTTAAAAGACTCTTTTAAACATTTCCAAATTGAATCTTCATAATAAGAATGGGGAAGAGATGAGTCACAAACTTTTAATAATGAAAGTAACTAAATCAATATTCCACAGGCATTAAAGGTGCATGTCTCAGGTCACACAATCAATCATTACTCATCTGAGTTGCCACTATCAAAATCAAGGTCATGAATGTTTTTAGCTGATAAAACTTATTTTTTTTTTACCATTATTATGTGTGTTTCCCAAAATCATGAACCAAACTTCACTTCCTATTACTTCCAAGTCAACAAATATTTACTGACTTTCAACATAGCATATATAAGATTGCTCAGCTTTATATAATGCTAATATTATAATACTTCAGCATAGTTTGAAAAATGTGGTGGCCTCCGATTGTTTTCAAATGAATGCTTCGGGGTAAAAATATAAATAGATACAAAAGGAAATGTAGATTAATGGTAAATGATCTAAAGAGAGCAAACACTACGCCCACTGCAATAAGTATTTTGTATTATTTTAATGTTTGCACAAATAATGATGTTTGGAAATTGCTTGCCAGTCTGCCTTCAAGTCAGCAGATCACAGTAAACAGCCTGAATTTCAATAATAGTAAATATGCTGTGGGGCCAAAATGTAATAAGAAACTAATTTTTTTTCTAATGATAAATTTCATTTTTGGCTCCCATTGGAGGGTACTAGAATGCATTATCTCTCCTCCCACAGATCAAAGTTTCTGTCTAATATCAGAGAGCAAAATCAAAAGCAAACCTTGGAGGCCTGATTTATTCCCTGGCAGCACCAATGGGGTAGCAGTGTTCTGACGATAACTTTTGAATAAATTATTAAATATGAGTTGTCTCCATCAGGTTCACAGAGGGGGACGATGGAGGGTTTTGCCGCAGTGTCTGTAACATGGTCCAGATCAATGAATCACTCAGTTCTGCTTTTTAAAATACATGTCTCCATCTGTAAATATTTATCCTATAGAAAATGCTAGTTTCACTGAAGAGATGTGTTGGAAGAGATTTATTCATTTGATAAAATGATTCTTCATGAAGCCAAAGCCTGTATCATCACACTTTTTACTAGCTGGTTTCCTTGGGCACCACATGGCTTTCTAAAAATAATTTATTACTCATTTTAAAAAATCAGTCTCAAGAATTTCAAAGTATGCTAACACTACTCTTGACTTTGAATATATTTGTATGTACTTAGATTTTTCACATTTTATATTTTACATGGCTTACAGCTGTGCTATATATGGGCATGGACCTGGTTATCAGCAATTTGGAAATCTGTGGTTTGGGGAATTAAAAATAATTTTTGGTTATTTTGAAATTATTTGCTCAAATTATAAAATGAATATAAAACCCAGTAGAATGTAACCATGGTATCTTTGAAGAATTTTTTTAATGATAATTATTTAATTTTGAGAGGATTTTCAGGTTTACACTTAAGCTAAAAACAGCTCTAAACTCAATTATAACTTTGAAATTAGAATACTAAAAACACATGAGTAGCTTGTTCATGAAAAATAACTGCATAAAAAGTAATCCATGCATTTGAATATCCAAATATTCTTTCTCAAATAATCAGCCTCTGAAAATGTTCTCAAATGAATAAACATCCATTCTTAAAAGCTTTCGCAGAGACTGTTAGACACTGGCTGAGAACTGTGATCTGGCTGAACATTCCTCTGTTTTGCTTGTCACTGAATGACTAATGTTTACACTGGGAATCATGTTATCAGTGACTTGCAATAAAAGAGCTTCTTGGAACAGTTTTCTTTTTAGCCAAAGTCTTCTAAGCAATTAAAATTGGGCTACAAGTTGCATTATAAATAGAAATACAGATAAGTTGTATAATTATGTATTTTAATGCATTATATATTTCACAGCAGTAATGAATTTATATGGATAAGGATGAATATCAAGACTAACAAAGATAGCAAGGAAAGGTCTATTATAATCTTTCACTTTGCTGTAGAATAATGAGTAATTCTGCATTTATTTATCTTACTTTTAGTTTAAAAACCTAGGTGATATATTCTTTTTGTATGCAAAACATGTTCACTCTATTTTATATTTATACATAAAAAGTAATCTGAGCAAACAGACAACCTACAGAATGGGAGAAAATTCTCGCATGCTGCAAATTCGATAAAGGGCTGATAACCAGAATCTGCTTAGAACTTGGGAAAATCAACAAGAAAAAAATCAAACGACCCTATCAAAAAGTGGGCAAAGGACATGAACAGAAATTTTTCAAAAGAAGACAGAATAATGGCCAAAAAACATATCAAAAAATGATCAACATCTCTAATCATCAGTGAAATGCAAATTAAAACCACAATGAGATATCACTTATCTCCATGAGACTGGCCTTTATCAAAAAGTTCCAGAACAATAAATGTTGGCGTGGATTCAGGGAGATAGGAACACTCATGCACTGTTGGTGGGATTGCAAACTAGTGCAACCTCTGTGGAAAGCAATATGGAGATACCTTAAACAGATACAAGTAGAAGTACCATTCGATCCAGCAATCCCATTACTGGGCATCTACCCAAAAGAGCAAATGATGCTGTATAAGAAAGACATCTGCACCCAAATGTTCATAGCAGCACAATTCACAATTGCAAAGATGTGGAAACAACCCAAGTTTCCATCAATACATGAGTAGATTAACAAAATGTGGTATATGTATACCATGGAGTACTATTCAACTTTAAGAAACAATGGTGACATAGCACCTCTTGTATACTCCTGGATAGAGCTGGAACGCATTCTACTAAGTGAGGTATCCCAAGAATGGAAAGACAAGCACCACATGTACTCACCATCAAATTGGTATTAACTGATCAACACATAAGTGCACATATAAGAATGACATCTATTGAATGTTGGGCAGGGGAGAGGGGGGAGGAGGGAGAAGGGACGGGTATACGCATACACAAAGAGTGCAGTGCGCACCACCTGAAGGATGGACATATTTGAGACTCGGACTTGTGGGGGGAGAAGGGGCAAGGGCAACATATGTAACCTAAACATCTGTACCCCCATAATATGCTGAAATAAAAAAAAACAGAAAGATGCTTTGAGCATGTTAAGGGAAAGTATTATGAAGTCTAAGATCTGACTTTTATTCCCCTCTAATTAATTCAGCACCTTGAGATATGGTTTCCAGGTTTCTCCCTTTTCTGAAACTTTTCTCTAGATCATCAAGGGGCACCCCACAGAAAAGAGAAGAGTTGCCAGAAATCTGGAGAATACTTTTCCCCTTGATTTTCAACAAAGGGAAGGATATAAATTTTATAAAACCAAAGTGCATGGCAGATAAGTCTGCCATTGATGCTAGGAAAAATTCTAGAATAACTTATTTAAAATATATTAAGCACTTAAAGAGAAAATTGTGATCACAAGGAATTAATCTGAATTTAAGAATGCTCATGAAAAACAGTTTTTCTAAGATTCATAATATGACAGGAATCACAAAACTGCTATAGACATTATAAATCTGCATTTCAATGTCATAATATCCTTGTGGACAAGCTGAATAAATAAGGACTGCTCAAAAGTACAGGTAAAACCAAACCCAAAGAATGCTGAGTTATGAGTTCAAGTTACCCCAGAGAGAAATTTCCAAAAGCGTTCTGCAGAGTTTTGTTCCTGTCCCTAACTAATTCAAGGTCTTATTGACAATTTGAATTAGGTTATTTGTGGTCGAATGATCAAATTTTCAGACAACTCAAAGATGGGAAGGAGCAATAATGGTAAATGATGAATTAGATCACAAAAATCTCACAGCAGTCTGCACCAACAGACCAAATGTAACTACAATGAATTTAACAAAATAAAAATAAAGTTCCTTAATCCAGCTTACCTGCTACATCCTGGACCAGGACTAGAGAGCCTGGATCTCTTAGGGCCATGAGATGAAAGAAAATGCCAGGAGAGTGATCAGCATAGAGCCAGGCACACAGTAAATGCTCAAAAACGCTAATTATTGTTATCATCCTCATTATTCATTATTATTTCCTTTACCTCATGAGGCTTTCCCAAGAAAGTAAATCTACCTCCTGAAATGAGTTTCAGACAATTGCAAAACAAAGTTATGCCTTTTGTTCTGTGCCATATTTCAGCTCTGGTGAATGTAAGAATGTATGGCCTCTTGTCTAGCTTCCAACAATGGGGGAAGAGAAAGTACCAATCATGTACTTTCTATCTATATTAATATGTTAATAATCTGGCCTCCCACAGGACCTTTATTTGGACTTTCTTGAACTGCCTGTTGTGTAGTTATTTCTAAGCAAATCTTAAAAACATTTATGACCTCAATAGCTATCATTTTTCAGCATTTCTTGTGTATCTAGCACTCAGCTAGGTATTTACAGATTATCTCTAAAACTCACCAAAATCCAGTGGGGTAGGCATTATTACTTCCATTTTATGTGTGTCCTCATGGAAGCTCAGAGGATCTAGAGACTTGTGTGCTCAGAGAATCAGAGGCCAGTCACCTTTCTCCTCTGTGAAGCCAGAAGTCCCCAAATATTTTATTAATAGCCATCTTAAAATGGTAGCCCCCACTCCAAACACCAAACCACCAAGTTCCCCAGCATTTCCTAACCTCAGAAGAATACTTCCACAGAGGCATTTCACGCTTTGTCACCTACATGCAGAATGGTTATAGCTTTACTGACCACTGAGGATCACCTGAATCACAGCCGTGGCAAGGGCCTCCCAGATTCTAAAGGAATTCTTCAACAAAGCTCCAATTCTCATCTCACTGGACTCACAAAGACCATTCCTTGCTGAGACTGATTGATTTTCACCATGGTCACAACAGGACTCCTAAACAAAGGCCCTGTCTTTCTGCATCTTCTCACTCCCTAAAATTAAATGATCCCCATATGGGGGAATAAAGTTCTGGCTAAAAGGCTGCCCTGGACCCCCCAAACCCATCTCATTGCAGGTGTAACACTCCTTAGAGATTGAGTTAATGGACTTACATAGGAAATGTCATGGTAATATGCAGTGGAAGATCCATTTGCAGCTGGGATTCCATTTAGGAAGTAATTAGAGATTTTAAAGACCTCTCCATCACTGCAGTATCACAAATTGCTTATCCACAGAGAGTAAATTCAAATATACACACAGACATCTCACATGAGAGACCAGAGCTAAAGCAGCCAAGATTCCAGACTGATAAATGAAAGACAGATTCCCAAGTTTCCAGCCTTCTGGGTTCGCCTTTTGCTTTAACATCCAAATGCTCTGGCTGAAACCCCCATCCCAAGCATTGTAGGAAATCCAGAACCTCTGGTGGGATTTTCATTCATTCATTCCAACAACTTTTTATTGAGTCAGTACTGTGTATCAAGCTCTATTCCAGGCACTAAAGAACATGAAAAACAGGTAAAAAAAAAAAAGAAGTCCTGCTCTCATAGAGCTCACATTCTCTGTGTGTGTTTGGGATAGGAGAATTAAGGATGCAGTAGGCTGTTCTGGTGAGTCCACTGTGCAATCTGCTTCCTCATAGACCCCTGCACCCTGCCAGCTGTTGCCACCTTTCTCTGCCCTGGTGGGAAACACCACCTCCACTTTCTCCACTCCCCACAGAGCACCAGTGATACAAGCTGGTGTGTATGGCAGGCTTTTGCAGGAGATGAAGAGTAACAGAAGGAGACTGTAGCATAATGCAATGCAAGCAACAACTCAAGATGAAGTATTAGAAACTGCTGATCTGAAAAGCCCCTACCCATTCTCCCTGGTGGGTGGTTTCTATTCTCCTCCGGTCTAGGCTCTGGCTCCTGGCTGTCTTCCCTGCTTCTCTCCCAAGATCCTTTTCCCAGCCTCTGGTTTTCCCAGCTGCCAGCCTCTGACCCTCAATTTCCTTTTACTTTTCTCATACAAAGTAATTCCCCCCACGGCTTCCCCACTATGCCCTGGGATGAGATGGATGGAGAGAGGGTGTTTCACCTTTCCCACCCAAAAAGTCTGCCAAGATATTTTTTAAAACAAAGAGCCATCTTGCCTGTTGTGAATCATGCCACTCCCCTGCTCTGTGAAAACAGCTGCAGTCTGTTCCAGTTTCAATAGAATTTTTTTTCCTCATCCCACTCAGCCAGCATTTGTGGGAAAACAATATGTAGAATGAATTGCTAAAGACCACCTCTAATGTGGAATTTAAGTACTCTTATTAACATGGACTTGGGAAAATGTCATTAAAGATTCCAAACAAATAAGTAACCAAGGCCAGCACACTCAGTATTCAACAACTAGAAAGTGCGAACCTTATGAAAAATAAAATTGAATCCCTACCACACATGTTACATCAAAAGGACTTTCAAATACATCAAAGATTCAAACATAAAAAAGGGACCATGAAAGTAACAGAACATGACTGTGGTTTTTTAATAATAATATTCTTGGATAGATAATATTTTATAGTGTGGGAAGCCAGAATATGCCACTCCAAAATGTACTTCTTTGGCATTCTTTGAATCAGTTATTCAGAGAACTGTAGACAAGAACGGATCTGAAAAGCTGTCCTCTGCAAAGGAAATTTACATATATCTACCTCAGTAAGGTAAACAGCAGATGCAAGCAGAGGTTTTTGTCTGAGACCCCTTTATCTGCGTAAGGACAGATAAAGGTCTGACACCTCCCCAAAACTGAGATTTCCACAGGCAGTCACCTATTTTTCTGATAGCTGTACCCGAGAGACTTCATCCGCGTAACAAGGCAGCCTTTGCTCACCTTGTGTTTCCTCCCCTCACCCCTCTATAACCTGTCACCACAACCCCTCAGGAACTCCAAGCTTCTATCCTTTTCTACAAGATATAAAAATTTCAGTCATCTGACCCTTCTTTGAGTCTCATATTTTGTATGGCTTTCAGGGAGTTCCCAAGGATCATCAGCTTGAGATCTCTTGCAGGGACTGTATTCAAGTAATTCAAGGATGGTTTATACCCCTTTAATTGAGAGGCATGTATCCAAGGAACAACTCTTTGGGGTATCATTAGTGAGCTAGTTATTAATAGTACCTGATGGGGTCCTTTTCATTAGGGCTCAAGGGCTGTCTTTCATTTATGTTTTTTCCAAAAGATCAGGTCTCCAAGGTTTTAGGCCAAACTAAGGATATTAAATGTTTAGGAAAGGCTGTTTATAGTTGTTGATGATAAAACTGGGTATACTATGTGAGTCCTCTACAATATTTGGTTATACGTACTTGTGATCAGATAGACTCCAGAATTAGAGATAATATTTCCAATTATTAACTTTAATTCTGTGGACTGACCTATTAGTAACCCATGAGGGAGAGTCGATGAAATCCAGAAGAAATTGATCTTACTGTTATTAAAGTCATTAACAATATCTTAGGACACAGAAGTTCAAGAGTCTCTAGTAACTTCACTAACTTTGCTAATTTGAGTTTCATTTGAATTCGAATATTCTGTCAGTCCTGAAGATTGTATGTAATGTGGACAGTGAAGTTTCTATTTAAATTGCAGGGTTTTGCAAAGCTCTGTAATAACAGTCTCAGGAAGGGGATTGGGATTAGAGACACAGGTTGGAATTCTCCAAGTTAGGAACACAAAATCAAATACTTTTTTTGCTACCATCGAAACCCTAGTTCTCTGGCAAGGAAAAGCTTCACTCCACGATGATCAGGAAGCAGGAGTTTACTATTGTCTAGAATGCATAAAGCAGGAAAGAGTGTCACGCCCACCCTAACAACAAGGAAGTGCTAGATAATGTACAAAATATTAATAATAAGGTTTCTTAAACCTATCCAAGACCTGAGGTTACAATGCAGCTGAGAAGTCTGAAATCCAAGGAAAGACATGCTCATCCAAGGAGAGATGGGTGTGAGCACTGACTTACATGTGGCAGAGCCCTGGAGCAAAAAGGCATCAGGCACCATAGAAGCCAGTAGGAAGAATCCAAGAGTCCCACTAACATTTATAACCAATTGCTATAGTTGGAGTGTGGACTACTGGGAGAGGATAAAACCTCTGGAAGCACCAAGGCAGAGTTTTAATGCCAAGGGAGAATAGGCAGGATCATTGAGAAACCTTTATTCTAACCCCAAAGATCTAGGTACACAGGACCTGTCTAAGACACTGGAGCTGGACCAGAAAACAAAGACTCCCCTCTGCCCTCCATCCCAGGCTGTCATACACCAAGCAGTAAGCAATAACAGTCTGCCGCTGAGGGAGGGGCAAGAGCACGGAGAGAGATCTCTTCTGCGGCACAGGAGCCCAGCGAAGACTGAAAGCTGAGGGTAGAGCTGTAACATTAAGAAAAATCCACCACTACCAAGCTCTCTCCCTTAAGCACATGGTAACTCAAAAGGAAGTTGAAGTTTGTGGTGCTTTACAGGTAACCGCAAAACAACAACAAACTCAACTCAAAGCACGGCCATTCCAATAGCCTCTTTGAATCTCTCCAAAGATTTGGTCTCTTGGGGTTTCAGGGGTGCCAGGATCTTAGCAAGGGCTGCGTATCAGGCATAACGATCTGCCAGAGTATTTCTTTTAGCTTCCATGTTGTCACCCTTTGCATGAGCTCCTGCCTATATAATAATTCCCTCCTTAGGAAGCACTGGAGCACTCAAAAGTTCCTTGAACTGTTGATCATTTTTAATAGAGTGTCCTATTAAAAGTTAAAAACCTTTGTTGTATCCAAAGCATTCCAAAACTATAGACTCACTCAAAATCATATCTACTGTCAATGTATATATTCTCTCTCTCTTATCCCTAGCAAATCCACAAGCTTTGGTGAGTGCAATGAGTTCGCCACCCGCGCAAATTTTGATCTGGCAACGGGTCAATTCCTGGAGGTGAAGTGAGATCTGTTACAGTGTATCCCACCTGATATTTTCCTGCTTCGGTTTAAAGTATGACTTGTCAACAAACAAGATTAGGTCTGGATTTTCTAAGGAGTTTCAATCAATCAATTCAGGGCACAGATAGCTCATGAATACAGGTTGAACAGTCTTGAGTTTCTCCTTCTTCAGATAATGGAATAATAGGATTTAAAGTCCCGTAATGAAAAATGGGAAAACATAACAGGATTTCATAAGAGGTAACCCCACTTTCTGAGAATGTTGTATATTTTTGGCAAGCAACAAAGAATATACAGCGTGATGGACCATTAAGTATAAAAGAGACCTTAAAACCAAGTCAACAGAAACCTCTAGTAGTTTAACTGCTATAGCTGTTGCCTTTAGACAAGGCAAGCAAGTTTTGCCACTGGGTCAAGAGACTGTAGCAAGTAATTGGTCTTTAATGAATTCTAAGAAGTTGAATTCAGAACACCAAAGGCTTGTCCACATCTCTCCAGTGGAAAAGGTAGAAAGATGTATGATAATTGGGCACAGCCTGGGCCTATTAATGTTTAGGTTCACAGGGAAGTGGTTTTATTATCCATGACTTGGTTAAGTCATGTGATGGCATGGCAATTTCTGAAAAATGGGGAGCCCATTACCTACAGTAGCCAGTGAGACCCAGGAATCTTCTTAATTGTCTCCTATTATTAATACTAGTTTGGGAAATTTTCAAATAGTTCATAGTCTGTGAAGAGTAAGGGATTTGTCTCCTCTGGATAAACTGTATCCTAGCTAATAATACAATGTAACTTCTGTTTGGAAATCGTATGCCTTTCTGCGCTGAGTTGATAGAAAGACTAGTTTTAAAGCTCACCTCATCTTTGGAAAATGACAAAAGAAAAGTCATCCATGTATTGCATGAGAATAGAATCGCAAGTCCTAGGGGAGGACTTGAGAAACTAGGAGGTTATCTCAATAAACCCCTTGTGCCTAACAGATCAGGTATGTATTGATTTTCCCAGGAGAAAGCAAACAAGTATTAAATATTTTGATCCCAAGGGACCCTAAGACAGCAGAACACAGATAGATTTACAACTGTAAAACATACAATCCCGGAGGTACCAAAGATGAAATAGTATCTGGGTTTGCTACCACATGTGGTGTACATTGAAGAATTTGGCCTTTGAATGAACCTGTATTGCCTACTGGTAGAAATAGCCCACTGGTTCTGTACCTATGTAACCATACTCTAATGAGTGGGAGTGAACTGAGAAGCAAGAACTTACTAAACTAATATTGCTGCCTATAATACAGACCAGCAGAGCCTAACCTAACCATCTCTTCCAAAGGTGGAAAAGTTTGGGTATAAATAGAGAAAAAGAGGAATCGTAGCTGAGGGTAAAGGAATAAATAAATGGGTTGCGCAGTGAAGAAAATCAAATACTACATTAATGCTTTGAAAGAGGCTCAGAGCAAGAGATGATATTCTCTTAGCTCAATTATGCCAGATGCCCGAAAGTAAAGCCGTATGTTGCTAAAACCATTCCTGTTTTTGAAATCTGATGAAATTGAATGGAATCCTGCAAACCCAAGTGGCTGCACCCTGGGAGACATTTTGGTCATGTATCATATGATGATGAACTGAACTAATTACTAATGACTAAATGGTACTCTAGTAATATGCCAGTATCTTTGGACTTTTATTTTTTGGGTTACATCTATCATATTGAATACTGGCATTGTTGGTAAAATGATAATACTGATTATAATACTGATACTGATAGTCAAGTATACTGGGAAATTGAGTTAAAGTCCTCCTCTCCCTACCCTACACTGGCTACTCCAAATATTAGGCATATAAAAAGAATGATGGCCAAAGGCCAATGAGTGACCTATTGTATAATAAAATTTTTCACTGGTCTTTATTCCTAGTTCCTACAAGGGAGACTCTAAATCTTCAGAATTTGCTGAGTGATAAAAGTTTCTTTGTTATTCATGATCCCCTTGGACCACACCTGAGTTTATGCTAAGAGATGAGAAAACTCTGGATGGGGGTTGGTCACTATGTGATTAGAGGATTGAGATTTGAGCCAGCCTGAGCTCTGGGGAGGGGAAGAGGATGAGAGACTGAGTCCAATCATGTGGCCAAGGATTCGATGGGTCATTCCTATGTAATGAAACCCCAATAAAAACTCTAGACATCACAAAGATCAGTGGAGCTTCCTGGATGGTGAACACATCAATGTGCCAGGAGGGTGACACACCCAAATTCCATGGGGAGAGGACACAAAATCTCTGCATTTGAGTCCCTCCCAGATCTCACCCTATGTGTCTCCTTAATTGGTGGTCCTAATTTGTATCTTTTATGATAAAACTGTATTCATAAGCCTAACACTCTTCTGAATTCTGTGAATCATCCTAAACAAATTATCAAACCTGAGGGGGGTTGCGGGAGCCCCATGGATTTGTAGCCAATTGATTAGAAGTGTCGGCGGCCTGGGCACCTCATTGGCAACTGGTGTATAAAGTGAGGAAGTCTTATTGGGAGCTGTGCCCTTTAACCTGTGGAATCTGATGTTGAGTCTGAGTGGTTAGCATTAGAATTTAATTGCGTGCATGGCAGCACACCAGTTGGTACATACTTAGATGGAACAAATTTGAAATTTCTTCAAGATTTTTTGCCTATAATTATACATTGTACTTAAGCAATGCTATTTTTTAGGAGCATTATTTGAGTAGCCTCTGAAACTTTGAAGAAGGGACTATTACTTGAGGAAGATAATGTTTTTTGTAAATGCCATCCATTTTTTTTCCTCTATTAAAAATCAGGAAAATGAATGATTTTCAAAAGATTTGTCAATATCTTTTCTGGGTTTACACACTTTCGTAAGAAATCAGGCATTGTTAAATTATTTTTTTAATTTAAGAAGTATGTTGTCTTTAAAAAGTCAATGTCAGTAAGTAATATATCTTTGGCCATCTTAGTATTAATGATCTATAACCTCTAGAGCGGTTGTGTATACTGCTCTATAATGAAAGGAAATGATATAATGATATGTAATGTAGTGACTCCCTAATTAATTGTCTGCAGGCCCAGCCCCCTTTCTGAGAATTGCCCTTCCCCCAACTTCACATGGTTACACAGGGAACAATTGCCAATGTCGCCCCATCATCTGAAAAGAGGACCCCTGTGCAAGCTGAACCAGTGGGACTTTGGCATCAGGATCAAAAGTCTATTCATCCATAAAAAAATTAAAATACAACCCCCAAAATGGAGAAAATATTTGCAAATCATATATCTGATAAGGTACTTGTATCCAAAATATGTAAAGAACCCTTACACTTAACAAAAAAAAAGACAAATATCTCAATTGTTAAAATGGGAAAAGGATTTGAATAAGTATTTCTCCAAAGAAGACATACAAGTGACCAAGAAACACATGAAAAGACACCCAATATCATTAGTCATTAGGGCAATGCAAATCAAAACCACAGTGAAGTACCATTTCACATCTGCTTGGATGGCTATACTCTAAAAGACAATAACAAGTGTTGGCAAGGATGCACAAAAATTAGAACTCTCCTACATTACTGTGAATTGAAAAAATTATACAAACACTTAGAAAAACAGTTTGACAGCTCCTCAAAACAGAGTTGCCATATGAACCAGCAATTCCACATCTAGGTATGTACTCAAGAGAAATGAAAACATATCCACACAAAAACTTGTACAGAAATGGTCATAGCAACATTATTTATAATAACAAAAAGTGTAAACAACCCAAATGTCCAACAACTGATGAAGGGATAAACAAAATTTGCTACATTCATGCAGTAAAATATCATTCAACCAAAAAAAGGAATGAAGTACTGAATATATACCACACAGATAAATGAAAACATTATGCTGAGTGAAAGGACCAAGACATAAAAGGCCACACGTAGTATGATTCTATTTATGTGAAATGTCCAGAATAGACAAAGCAACAGACAGAAAACAGATTAGTGGTTACAAGGAGTTAGGGATAAGAGGAAAATGGGAAGTTCTGCTAAGGGGTACTGGATTTCTTTTGGGAGATGATGAGAATGTTCTGGACTTAGATAGTAGTGATTGAGGCATAATTTTGGAAAAATCATTACTCGTGGTAGCTATGTTCTATAAAGTTGCCTTGAACACTGTATTAGTGAATACTGAGCCGTTGCTCCTAAGGGAAATAAGGCGTTAGATTCCCACAAGTTTCAAGTCACATTTTCATCAACCAGTCAATAAGTAACCTTGTTTTATGTGTGTTTCTATTTAAAGTAACTTTCTTTAATATATATTTCTTACAATTAATTATATGCCATTTTTTTATACTTAAACACTAGCCAAGAAAGGTTTAATGTTTTCGTGACCCTGGATACTATGACCATAAATGTCTTTGGCTTTAAGCCTTCCAATGCTGTCTACAGGCTTATCATCTCACGAATTCACAAATTCGGCCCCTCTTTCATCTTTATATTTTCCATGGCTTCATCACACACTATAGATGTCATTAATACTTTAGTACTTTCTGGGACAACCTCATGTACAAATTGGCAAATTTTCTCTTCCTTTTTCTGGATATACTGCTTCGTTGATTCATTAACATTGAGCTCACGGCCAAGAGTACTATAACTCATGCCTGAATGAAACTCATCCAACAAATGTATTTTTTCCAGAGGCAAAGTAAGCAGCAGGCTGCCTCAACTGTTCTAAATCCTCACACAGGACACCAGAATGAGCATCCACCTTTCTGGGCTTGAGGTTCCTGATATACGGGGTTTCCATCCAAGTGGCGATGCTGCGAATAGACCAGGTGACACACTGTGGATATGCAACCCCGTGATTTATTATTTTCATTGACTTTAACTTCAAGGATTCTTTTCATTATCTCCTGATTCCTGGGGCTGCCTCAGCCTTGCTTGCCTTTTGTAGCAGCTGTTCACACTTATTCATGTTTGTATGTGCAGCATCTAATACAGTGCCTGGATATGGAAACAGTAAGGATTCAATAAATATTTGTTAAATCAAATTGCAGAGGTTTCTATGTCTAAAAAGTACTGATTGTTTGCTCCCATACCTAGAGATCTGTTTTAATTGGTCTTGAGTGTGGCCTTACATCAGTTTTTAAAAGTTTTTCAGGTGAGAACTATTGAGTAGTCTTCACGTGCCCTGTCCCTTGTTAAGAGGGAGATTAATAGTTCCTAAAAATCCACAAGGTATTAAAGACAGATTAGCAACTTAAGAGAAAATTTCTCTCTAATGTAGTCAGAATTCAAAGCTCAGAAAATAGGGGAGACTACAGAGAGAAATGGGCACAATTGCCATTCCCTTTATTAAACCTTTCAATGGCATTGCATTGCTCCTGTGATAAGGTCCAAAATTCTTAGTTTGGCCCACAAAGCCTCTAACATGACCCCAACCTGGCTTTCCAGCCTCACCTGGTGCCACCTCCTCCCTCGCCTTCTTTGCAGCTTGCCTGCTGGGCTTTCTTTCAGTTGATGGACCGCCTTCCCACCTTGGACGCTCCCAGCTGTTGTACCCTCTTCCTGGAATACTGCCCACTCCTCACCCTTAGTCTCAGCCCATCCACCCCTCTGCCTTGCCAACCCCTGTGCACTGTGGAAGTCCACAATTGAATGTCACTGTGTCAGGGAAGAATGTTTTCCTCGACTCCTCAGAACAGAGTTATGTATTGGCTCTGCACGTGTCTGCCACTCATCACAGCTGTCATCAATTATCGATTTGGTTCATTGTTTAACGTCCGTCTTATCCACACAGGGCTGGGGTTGAATTTATCTTGTTCACCCCTCAGTGAGGCCCTGCTACTGAATCATTCTGTAACATTGGGCATATTATTTAACCTCTCCAAGCTTCAAGTTTCTAATTAGTAAAATGGTGACACAATAGTACCTGTCTCATAGGATGGCTGTAGGAATTGAGTTCATTCATGCAGAAGGCTGTGGTCCGGTGCCTATCACATAGTGATTGCTAAGAAAGATGTAAAGGATGATTATTCTGAAGAGGTATAGCTTAGACATGGTTCCAGATGTACCCTTAAGGTCCCTTCCAAGGTTCATCTCACAACTGTGTGGTGCCACAGATTAGGGATTAAATAAATAACAGCTCCTTTCTTCCTTTCCAAAATTTGCAATCCAATCAGAAATAAAACACAGGAGACAGAAAAATAAATACCAACATGTTAACTTTATAACAGATAAAACTGATCGGATAATGTGACTTTAGACACGAAGTGAAAGGGACTTACTAACACCTCTGCCCAAGCTGCATTTGCCTCTCTTATGGGCACAGCTGCCTCAGAAGGCAAAGTGCAGGGAAGAGCAGAAGATGTGGGCATCCCAGGGACAGACTGACTCTGAGAGATAAATCCAAAAGGCACTGAGCCAAGACACTTCCCCAGTGAGGTGAGTTATCCCATCTCCCGGGAAGAGGAGAGGGTGAGGGGGCAGAAGATAAAATAAGTCCTGGCATGCCTTTCGCTTCTGGGGAAAGAAGTATGTGGTCCATCCCCTCTATGGAAATGTAAAGACTGAGAAAGAAGTATGCTCTCCCTCATGGTGTGGTTTCAGTGCCAGTAGAATGGTGTTTTCTACAAGATAATTACAAACTTTACTTTGAAAAAATCAATTCACAGTGCACTGTGGGTGGAATGTCTGATAATAGGATGCCGAAGCAGCCTGATGAATGACTTCTTTTGTCTTTTATACCAGGTGGTTTCTCTCAATGTCTACATGTACAACAATATTTGAAGATAACACCAAGAGTCTAAATTTGAGGTCCAGGCCTGTCTACTCTGGCCTCTCCCGGTCACCGCCTACCTCTTGCCTCTTCTGCAGGAGGGACCCTGATTTTTGGACTGGCGCGGGTCTGTGACCACTTTTTCACCAGTTGATGGGTCAAAATGAGAAAAATAAGTTATGTAACTGCTGTGATCTGAATGTTTGTTCCCCCCACCAAATTTATAAGTTAAAATTCTAACTCCCAAGGTGATAGTATTAGGGGGTGATTAAATCATGGGGCCAGAACCCTCAAGAATGCGATTAATGACTTAAAAAGAAGCCTGAGAGACCCCTCACCCCTTTCACCATGAGAGGACTCAGCAAGAAGACAATACTCCATGAGCCAAGAAATGGGCCCTCACCAGACCCAGAATCCACTGGCAACTTGACCTTGGCCTTCCCAGCCTCCAGACCTGTGAGAAATAAATTTCTATTGTTTATATGCCACCCAGTCTGTGGTAGTTTGTTACAGCAGTCTGAACATACTAAAACAGTAACCATTTTATTTAGTGAAGCTAAATGTATTATACGTAAGGCCTTATTATGGCTTATCACATAGTTTCCAAAACCATGGACTGTGGATAAATTAAACTCTGCCATTACTGTATTACTTTGAACTTTACCTCTTTGTAACTCAACGTCCTCATCTGTAAAATGGGAAGAATAACAGTATCCATCTCACAAGGTTGTGTGCGAAAAATAGCACATTCAAATAACTTAGGACAGTACCCTGCATATATTAAGTGTTCAGTAAATGTTAGCTACTATTATTAAACTGAAAGACCTTTTTTTTTTAGATAGAGACAGGGTCTCACTCTTGCTCAGGCTGGTGTCCAACTCCTGGGCCTCAAGTGATCCTCCCACCTCGGCCTCCCAGATTGCTAGGATTATAGGTGTGAGCCACCTCGCCTAGCCTGAAAGACCATTCTTTATTTTGGAATTATATTCACTCTATCATTTCGGTGTTCAACTGTCTTTCTTCATGAAATGATTTCAATAGTTTCTAGTAAATCCCTTTATTGATTTTCTTATTTGAGAAAATTAAATGCTGGCAACCTTATAAAAATCCCTCCAATTTTTGTTTTTAAATTTAACTGATTCATGAAAAACAAGTATCTAGAAACCACTTGTAAAAGGAAAAAAACAGTTTCTCTATTCACATGTAGAACACTTCTGTGACCAGGTGTGTGGTGGGTGGTTCTTCCACACACACCAAGCAATTTCCAAGTGAATTCTCTAGCTAGGTGTCCTTTAATTCAATCTGAAATTGTCTACCTGGAGGTAGCACCAGATCCCATAGGTTAAGGGCTCCATCTCACAAAACTGCCCTCCACTTCAGATGCCAATAGCAAGTAGTAGGTTGCCAACTATACTTCTGACCGACTGGCTAGAAATCGGGCTCCCACTATTCCCCTCCTCAGGTTTGATTAATGTGCTAGTGTAGCTCACAGAATTCAGGGAAACACTTTACTTATGTTTGCCATTTTATTAATAACAGATATTACAAAGGATACAGATGAACACCAAGTGAAGAAATGCATAGGGCGAGGTGTTGGGAGTGGGTGTGGAGCTTCCATGCCCTCTCTGGGGCATCACCTTCCAGAAACCCCTTACTTGTTCAGCTATCTGGAAGCTCAACTCTTGTTCAAGACTTCTTACAGAGCTTAACGTCCAGCCCCCCATCTCCTTTTACTGGATGTCCAGGCTGAAAATGCCAACCCTCTAATCCTCTCGTCATGGCTGACAGTGCCAACACTCTAATCCTCTAATCATTTGGTCTTTCCGTGACTGGCTCCACCCACCGTGAGGCAATTTAGGGGCCCCACCCTAGGTCACCTCATTAGCATAAACTCAGGTGTGATCAAAGGGGTCATTATGAATAACAAAAGACATTCCTGTCACTCCAGAAATTCCAAGTGTGACAGGAACTGGAGATAAAGGTCAAATATACTGTACAGATTAATATTTCACATTATCCCGTAGCACTGACCCATATGGTAGAGTGCCTCCCACTTTCCTTTTCTGAAGACCTTAAAGGTAAGGAGATAGACATATATACGCCGTAATTAAATAACTTTCAGAATGTTATCAACTTTCTTGTGCATTTATCCATATAATTTGCCTTTGTTGCAAATTAATCACCTACCAAACTTCTGTTCAGGGATTTGCGCAGGAGTCTGGAGGGATCTGTGAACTTGTCCATGAGTCAAACAGACTTTGCTCACGGGCAATTATTCTACCTATTTTCCTCGATTTGGCATCATGCAGTGGTGAATTTATGATAAATACTACTGAATGATGATAATGTCTGTGGACAGTGATTCTAATTTTCTCTGTCCCTTGACTTGAGGCAGCTGAGGCACTGAATGAACAGACTATTCGTAAGAGACTGACTGAAAGAAGAATGAGAGTGAAAACGGAACTGCTTCCTATTTCTGGTCTGACTTTACGAAATTGCTGTTACTCTGATGGTCACTCATGGGAGGCAAACTCGTATTTTGAAAAAAGCTGGGGATTAAATAAGGAAGTGAGAACCCATATCAGCAGTAACGCCCAGAAGTTCTGTGTCTTCCATCAAGATGAATTTGAGAAGCCCAGAGCATTTTCCCAGGACTCCCTTCTCGCTAACGTTGCAGCATTTCAGACAAAAACTGTGATTAATTATGACCGTGACTGCACTGAAGTGGTAATATTTTATCATACAAACATATAGCCTTTACTTCAAACTAATGTGTAGAGAGACCTTTTACTATTATTCTACCCGGGCTCCCCTAGCCTGTTCTTCCAAGCCAGCTCTGAGCGCCTGGCACATCTCTTTGAATGGGCAGAGCAGTGACGTCAAAGCTGCGGTCCTTTGTTGTCTGAACTCTCCATTCGCCTTCCCTGGCAGCTCTGCTAGGAGACGAACAGAGAAATTAGGGAGATGCCTGGGCGCTGGAAATGTGACAAGTGACGTTTCCATCAGCATTTATCTCTACTTGGCAAAATGAAGGGAAGTCTGGAAAGACTTCGCAATCACAAACCATCCTGAGCTGCGCTTTCAAATCCAGGCGTATATGTATGTTATCCATCAGAACCAGATAACGAGCCTGCCAACTGTGAGAGTCACTAGAATTTGACCCTCTTTCACTGAAATAAGAGCAATCATTTATTGAGCAAGAGATTTATATGCATTGCCTTTAACCATTAGAATAACCTCTAAGATAATCTCTATTTTACATTTGAAGAAAATTGAAACTGAGAAAGATTCTGTCATTTGTACACAACGGGTAAGTGCAGGAGCCAGGATTCCAACTTAGGACTGTGTGGCTCCAAAGTCCAGGCTCTGGCCACTGTGCCAATCGGCACCTTGCTGTGCACAAGCTAAGCCTGCTCTCTGCAAGACCAGCCTGTGTTTGTGAAACAGTCTTTCCAATTAACCTTTGTTCTGATGTGTTTCTCAGAAAGGACCACCCTAACAGGGATTCTTGAGTGTTTGGCTAGTTTGCTTGTTCCTATCATTTTTTTTTTTTTTTCAAAATCCAAATCTAAGTATAATGTGTGCATTTGTTTCAGCGAATCTATTTCTCCCAGGTCTGAAGGTGATTCATGTTAAACTTTCCTTCACCTCAGAAAAGTCTCCCAAGCAAGCTTTGTTAACCATCAGCCGATAATCCCTTTTGGCTACTTAAGAACCTAATTCTGCTGGGGTACCCAATTCTGATGATATGTTCTGCTGGCTTGTCATCTAGAAAAATAGAAGCATAGGAAATTATTATTTATTATATTTCAATTAACTAGCCATCAGCGGTGGTAGGACTACTAACAAGCTAATTGAAAAGAAGTTTTTGTAGATTTACGTTTGTATCCAAAACATAGTATCTTTTTCAACAAATGAAGATAAGTAGGGGAAATTAGAACAGTTTAAATGTCTTTGTTTGGTTTCTACACCCACTCCTGACCACCATTACCCTAATTAGCCCTAAACCAGGGACCTCATGTCTGGGTAATAACATACCAAGGGGAAGGCCTAAGGCTTGGTACATGCATCCAGTATCTGGCCAAGGGTGAAGACCTACAATCGGGGAGGCAGGAGAATGATACCAAAGTCCGGAATCAGAACCTGCCAATCAGCTGGAAGCTGGCTAAGCAGATACAGATGCAATGAGACAGCTGAGTAAGGAGACATTGAACAAGGTGGGAAAGTCAGACAGGATAATGGGAGCCTGAAAATATTCCAGGTAATTCCTTGTGCACTTAGCCTGGCCCACTTTGCTGGGTCAAGGGTGAAATGAAAGGATATAACCATGTTGGAAGATCTTAGAGTTAACACTGTTTACAACTTTTGCACTGAGAATACAGGTGATAAGAAGTTACATCTGAAAGGCGTTATTTTAGGACATACTTGGGTTCTTTTTATTTATTTATTTATTTATTTATTTGAGACAGGGTCTTGCTCTGTCACCCAGGCTGGAGTGCAGGGGCATTATCGTACATTGGGGTAGGGAAAACAATCGTAAAGTAGAAATGACCTTAGCTCAATTTCCTCATATTACAAATGAGAAAAGTCAGACCCTGTGAGAGTGGAAGTGTTGCAGAGGTCACATGTCTAATTAGTGGCAGAGCTGAGTCTAGAATTTAGGTTTTCTAATTTCCTGTCCCATACTTATTCCATTCCTTCATTCCCACATGCTGCTATTATTTACACATCTTGAAACACACTAGCTTTCCTTGATCTCTGAACTTTTTTTCCTTCCATTTCTGTGAAGGTTGCTGCTAAGGATAGCTGGAATCATCAAGACCCAAGGCATCCACTCACAATGAGAGAGAGAAAGTTACTCTAACCCAAATATTTTGTTTCCCAGTACCTAGAGCTCTGCCTGGAAGGGCTCTGAAAAATACCTCTGTGCAATAGTAATAAGTAAGAAAACACAATTAATTAATACTATAGTCACTTGAGTACACTGATGGCCAGGATGACTGCATGCCTTAGTTGGGGAAAGGGTAAACCATCATTGCATCACCATGTCCTTCGTGAGCTCTGGGGAACATCGTTAAAACATAGGAAGTAAACAGAAGGAAATCTGGGCAGGAAAAATGGTTTTTTGCTCAATGTTATTGCCAATTAAACAGAATTGCTATTTAGTTATTTCTTTGAAAGAAGGAAACAATATTTATGTTCACTTAGGGAAAGGCATCTTCTAAGAAGGTTGCAATATTCTTAAAGATATGTATCAGAAAACCCTTTGTCCTTGGAGTAAGGCCAAACTTAAGGAAGTCTCATTTTGGTAGGCTATCTTTGCAATAAAGCAGAACCATTAAAAATAGATGGCGTAGTCATTTTACAGAGGGGGATAAAATTGTTCTTCATATTTCACTGGCAATGAGAAAAAAAGAGCACTTTTTGAAATGGAAGTCTTCTAATTCTTGAGCCTGATGCTTCCTCATATTTGTACAAAGACAAAATTTCTTTAAAAGGATGCCTCTATTCAATTTGAGAATGAGGTTCTTGTGTGATACCATTTTTATCTGAAGGGAACCACATGATTAGCAAGACAACAGTGAGTTTCCTTCAATACTTGGAGGCCAGGAAAGTCATATGGGTAGACACAATGTCGCTAGACCAGAAGAAAAGGAGCGTCGTGGGCTTGGATGATTATTGCAGTAGACAGACCAGATTGTGAGCAGATGTAAGCCATCCTTTTGGGGATAACAGGGCACATTTGAGACATATTTGACTAGCAATCAAGCCAGTGGGGGCTCAAGTTATAATTGGAGACTTATAAAGTTAATATGACCTCATTTATATTTTGTGAAAAGCCTTACCATACCAGTTGCATACATTTTAAGAATACACATATGAGGCCGGGCGCGGTGGCTCACGCCTGTAATCCTAGCACTCTGGGAGGCCAAGGTGGGCGGATCGTTCTGAGCTCAGGAGTTTGAGACCAGCCTGAGCAAGAGCGAGACCCCATCTCTACCCAAAAATAGAAAGAAATTAATTGGACAGCTAAAAATATATCTAGAAAAAAAAAATTAGCCGGGCATGGTGGCTCATGCCTGTAGTCCCAGCTACTTGGGAGGTTGAGACAGTAGGATTGCCTGAGCCCAGGAGTTTGAGGTTGCTGTGAGCTAGGCTGACGTCACGGCACTCGCCCCAGGCAAGAGAGTGAGACTCTGTCTCAAAAAAAAAAAAAAAAAAAA